>BPLR01011074.1:0-26728 GCA_021605095.1 Caerostris extrusa | reverse complement strand
TCAAACATTTCAATAAAACAAGTTCAAAATCAAAGAAAAAAAATGAAATTTAAAACTGAAATTTACCTAACCGCCTGGCCTGGCCTGGCTTACCAAATGACGTTATATGTGGCCAGTCACGCTTGATGCAAGCTTACCGCGAGGGAGCAACCCTCTGATTTCGAATGAACGGTCGTTGAGCCGCCGCCAAAGGATGTCCGTTCGAAGTGAAGGATGGAAAAATAGAAATAAAATTAAAAATTGAAAAATTATAAAAAATACGGTCTGATTATGGCCTTTTTTGTGTGTGGATAGTTTGTTTACTTTGCAGCATCACTCTTCAAATGGCTCTCACCGTTCAGCATAATCCCTGTTGTACTTGTGTTATTTCAAATGAGTTCATACTCTGTTTAATTTTTTTCAATAGTTCGACATCGACAACTGGTCCCTAATTGTACTGAATTTAAGTTTAACTTTAATTTCTTTTATTTTGCATTTACTTTTATTATTAGTATTTTTATCTTTTTTTTTTTTTTTTTAGTACCATTTAACTTGAATTTTTAGAAACTCTGTCTTGTATTTCTACTAACATTAATTAAGCAGACCGATTAAAAATTTAAAGCATATTTATGAATAATGATGAGAAAGGTTTGAGGGTATTTCCCCCTGTTGGTACTCCTTAATCGGTGCGCCAGTTGGCAGTTGCCATTCGAAGTGCTTTTGCTTGACCTCTTTTGCCGTTTACAGAGAGGAAACTCACGAGTATCTCAAAGGGCAACATCAAAAGAAAAAAAAAGTAAATGAATATCAAGAAGGGAAAAATACCATTAACTATTAAATTTTTTTCTTTTAAAATTGCTCTGCATTAATCATTTCTGATTAGTTCCCCATGACAAGTAACCGATTTGCCCATTTCCATCTTTTAATTGGATGTTTAGTTTCCACCACGGATTGTGTGGAAAGATTTACTTCTGAATTTTTGCAAAGTTCTTCAAACCATTGCAATAAATAATACTGTTCTAAATATATTTGCTGCATGTTTTTGTTAAACTATTCTCAAAATTATTCCATGTCCTATATAATCATATTTTATATGCAGTTTCAAAAATGTTTTACTTACTCTATGGGTCTTTCATTCCATGTCAAGTAAATCTGGTCATATCCGATAGTAAAAAAATTAGTTTTGTTTTTGGAGGATTTTGACACAGACTCTAAAAATAATAAATATTTTGAGATTGATTTAGTGGTATGAACATTAAGATCCTCTAAAATTTTGTTTACTAGATTTATTTTTGATTTGATTGTGATAATTAAGGACATAAATATTTTACAATTTTCTTTAAGTTGTCTGTGAATCTTCAATTTTGTTTTTGCTTGAAACAAAGTGATTTTCATTAAAACTTTACTCAAGCTCATAGTTTTCATCAAAATTTTTTATCTAAAATAATTTAATTTTTTCTTTTTTTTTAAAAAAATATGATTAGAACAAACAAAATTCCCTCCCAATTCTCCACCATTGAAATTTTACTTACATAAAAATATATTCTTAAAAGCAAATAAAAAAATTGCAAGAAATATTCTTTTTTTTTTTTTTTTTTTTTTTTTTTTAAATAATTTTATGAAATGATTTTTGTGGTATTTACCATATATGTAAAAATCTAAATTATACTATCATGTTTAATTATCTTAAAAAAAAATTTTCTCTATTATTGAAAGGTTTTTCCATAAAATGAATTTTAATTTATTAGAACAATCCCTTAAAAAAAAACTTCTCAAAAAGCATGATTTACAATCAAAGAGAATGCATAATTCAGTAGCATTTCCAAATGAATTTTTAAACCAATTAACATATTAAAAGCCATAACATATTACATGATTATGGAAAATGCATAATTTTATTTATTTTATTATAAATTTGAAATTATGAGGGAAAAAAGTACAACCCATTTACTGAGTACATGGGTAACAGAAAAAATTTCTAAAGGTGGAGAATTAATTTTTAGAGAAAATCTAAAGTCTGGAAGATAATCTTATAGCAGTTACAAATACAATTTTTATGTAACTGGAAATTAATAACAAATCGTTCAGAAAGAATCAATTTGCACTTTAAATTAAGAAGAATTAAAATCTAAATGCATTGGCGGTTTTGTTCAAGCATGTACACATAATCATTCTTTAAAGCCTTGCCCTAAAGGACATACAAGTGGCTGTGAGCTTCTGTCAGTTAGAAGTACCTAATTGGATCACAGGTAGGTAGGATTTCTGCCGTCCTTTTGAAACGCTCCATTTTGGTGCTACGCCAAGCTTATCAGTTTTCTAAAGGAACTTCTTCAATCTTCATCCAATCGTCTTTGGTAGGCAGATTACCTGTGTCAAGGTTTCTTGACGAAGAAGCACCGTCTGGTGAGAAATTGGTTAGGGATGAGTTTTTCTAGGTCATCCTCGTGTCTTGATGGGAGTTACCGTTCTTGATTCAGAACCATTCAAGTTAAATTGATGTTTGTAAGAGACTGAAGGTTTCTGATTACTAGGTTTTGTAGCGACGCCTTAAATTTATTCGGTAATAAAAATCTTCGCATACCAATCCATCTATTCTATAATGCCTTGTAGTTGGCACTAGCATGGTGTTCTTTTACCGGAACAATTGATCTTCTGACTTGGCATGAGGATAATATCTGGACACTTTGGTTAATGAGTTAACTTTTAAGGAGACAAATAAAAATTAAGAGGAAAGATTTTTTTTTAGATGCAACAGTGTGCAAGGTAGAAGTGTGATATAACTATATACTTCATGCGCCCAAAACGTAAGACCAATTATTTTATTTTTTTTTTTCAAAAACTATTTTCATTTTTCCAAATTTATTTCATCGCCTTCAAAGTAACCCCCTCGGACACAATGCACTTACCAAACAACTTTTGCCAACTTTTTTCCTGATCTTCAATGCATGCTAAAAAGTGATCGGTAGGGATATTCAAAGCGCGCGGCGATTCACGTTGAATATCTTCAATCGACTCAAAGGTGTCCCAGGCAGTCTTTTGAGTTTAAGGAATAGTCAATACGGTGGTTGTGGAACGATATGGGTTCATTCAGTTATCTAAAATAAAATATATAAAAAACATTTAAAAAATATAAATAGTACATAAAATTGAATTGAAATAAACATCCTCAATAGAAATCGTATCAAAAATATTTTGGGTCAGTGAAAAAAAGTTTGTTTGGAAAACTCAGATGAAGAAAAAAGGTTCAATAAAGAATTATATAAAGAAAATATTATTTAATAAATAAAAATTAATGAATTATATTTAATTATTATTAAATCTTC
Organism: Caerostris extrusa; assembly: GCA_021605095.1. NCBI lineage: Eukaryota > Metazoa > Arthropoda > Arachnida > Araneae > Araneidae > Caerostris > Caerostris extrusa. Next base: position 23,426 of record BPLR01011074.1, on the reverse strand, counting down.
AAATACAATTAAATATGAATTAGATAATGGATGACAGAAAGTAAATGAACCTGCCACGATTATTGCCAGGGATTACAAAACTATGAGAACAATTACTGGAGAATCTTTTATGGAAAAATTTTAATGAAAGGTTTGACCCCCACTGAGCTTTCAAGCCGTTAGAAAGATACTTACTAAGAAAAAGAATGAATATAGTAGCTAATTTTTTATCAGCACACAAAAACTATTATATACATCAATATTATTATCATATTTCTGAAAAGAAAAATAATTAAATAAATTTAATTTGTTATAAAAATATTTAGAACAACTGTTTATAAAAAATTTTAGACTGCTCAAAAGATCAAAAAAAATAATTAAAACCAGTAAGTATATTTTTACAAAGCTCAGGCAAAAATATATATATATATATATTATATAAACTGCTATCGCAATAATTCATAAATTAACTAATAATTTATGCAATAAAAACTACAAATCAATAAAGTAAAATTATTAATCATTTATTGAATTAATCAAAAAAATTGCAACGAATTACACCGAACTAGTATATCAGCAATTGTGGGAAAGAATGAGGAGTTGCGGGAGAGAATGAGGAATCATGGGAAAAAAAGTGAACAGGGGTTAACCGTTTCTGAAAAGCGCCTCGTCCGATGAATTTTGGTTTCGTCACGGTTATTCTAAACTCCTTTTATTGCCACATTTGTTTTTTGCATTTAATTAAATTTTATTAACTAATATTTTTAAATGGTGAATATTTTCTAACCCCCTTTTATTCCTTTTTTTAAATTTCTTCTTTTAAATATTTACTTTTGGTTTTTAAAAATTATGATTATTTTAATAGTAAGTAATGATATGGATGTACGGGTATCCCTAGTGCTCCAACTAAACAACTGTCGTTAAATTATTAATTTGGATACTTCGTAATCGTCAACTTTATTTGTGGACAAACAAGTAGCGGCAGAAAATAAACGAGAAAGATTTATTTGTGATATTAGTTAACACAAGTTCTTCCTGAATGAATTAGTTTATTTTTTTTCCATTAATATCAGATCACAGCTATTAAAGAGCTTATAGTTTTCTTTAAAAAAACTTAATTTAAACCCCTGCACTAAATTCTGGTTAGTAGTTTTGATTAGGGAAAAAAAATTCGAAGCATTGGCTCCAACTTCAGAAATTTTGTAGAATCTTCATTGAACATCAATATGTGATTCCTTTTCGGAAGCTACACATTATTCTACTTTTTACATTCATGACAATATAGCCTACAGTCATTTCTGAAAAGATTCAAAAAATTTTGCCATTTCCAGGCACAGATTGAAATGTAAACGACTGAATATCTCCGTCTGAAACGAGCACCAAAAGCCAAGTGCATAAACTTTTTTGCCAAGTGACATAAGACATTAACATTCACAATTTATTTGCATTCTATAGAATGCCTAAGAATTGTGAAATATTAATTGTTGATATTTTGTCCGCAAATACCTGGGGTTTTATATATTATCTAGACATTCTATAGAATTTATTCCTTCTTTTATATTTGAGAAAATGCATACTACCCTGGAACGAAAAAACTTTCTTTTAGCAATAATAGCAGCTTATATCGAAAATTCATCCCTTTTCAGCCTGACTTGCCGAAGAACGCATAAGCAAAGGAAGCCGTTGAGGGATAATATCCTGTAAGTATTAAACGAAAAAATATTTTTGGTGATATTTATAAATTTTTATTAAAAGGAGGAAATACATTTTTCAGAATATCATTAAAATCTCATCTTGCGATATTCATCGGTAGAAAGAAATGTATACATTAATTCAAATTCAATTCGATGGATTACCAATCACGTTGTTTACGCCTATTTGGAATAAACATCTTGAAGCGTGGAATTTGGGGTTTGCTCTATACTCTAGATCAGGGGTCTCCAAACTTTTCAGCCTTAGGGCCATACTGTTTACTCCAGTAAGCGCTCAAGGGCCAAAACCGTTTTAATTTTTCTATTAATATCTATAATTTCTAGACCAGTCGCCGAGTACGCACTCTTGAGCGAGCAGGTTTATGCTTGATTCAGGATATATACATTCCAAGCATCGATATGCTTACATTTACATATACTTTACCCCAACATAACTACCGAGGGTACCGCGGATGTTCACTAGTTTATAATGATAGTGCGATTCATTTAAATTATTTGTTAGTTGTTATCCTTAAGTTAAATTTTCTGCGTATTATGCTTGTCATTGCTTTACCTAGCAAGTAAATAAAAACCGAGTTATTATCATTCTGTGCAGCAAAATTAAAAAAAAAAAAAAAAGAAAAAGAAAAGCAATTCGCCGTCACGGGCCGGATTTTCGAGTATACTGGCGGACGGATTTGGCCCGCAGGCCGTAGTTTGGAGCCCTGCTCTAGATAGGCAAGTGGAGTTTTTGTTCTGTACGCTAGAGGATTAGCCTAACTTTCATTTTTGACATTAAGATTATTAAAAACAAAATATGCAGCTGGTAAAGGCACAATAATTTTTGTTCCTGAGTAAGATATAAATATTGCATCCTTTTTATAGAAGATGCATTTATTTAATGAAGTAATTTTATTTATTTGGGCGTAATGATTCATGTAAAATTTTTTATTTCGAGAAAAAAAGGTTTTTAACAATTTAAATTTATTTTCAGCACCTGAAAAAATATGGACAACATTTTATTGCCATCACAGTGCAAAAAGACAAATATATTTTCATGCCCTCAAAAGAGATGATTTTGACAAAGTTGCTCTGCAGAGAAGGTGGCAAATGGTTGTTAAACACTGAAGACAGCAACCACGACTCATTGGGAAGCATTACTGCCTCTCTACCACATGACGGCTTGATACTAGCTCTGAGGGCGAATACACCAGAAATTACTGATATACAAAAAGAAAACTAATGCACTGAACAAAGTACATGGTGTTTCGCAGAGGATGCTGATGATTTAGAAAACGTGAGAAGAGTTGCGAATGCCATCCGTTCAGCAACGAATCATGGACGGATAATGTACTACAAAACTAATGCCGCATCTGCGAATCGTCTGTTTCACGAAGACACAACGGCTATTTGCAAATACATGCATTCTGTCAAAGGACAATTGTTCAGAAGAGATGAATATAAAAGATGGGAAATGGTTTAGTTTTTATATCAGTATAGTCGTATTAATTAAAGTAGGCCAAATTTATTTGGACTTCAATTAACATTATCATTCTAAATAGAAGAATGAAGTAGAATGAAGTTACTCGTCAGTAAACTCTAAATTTTATCAACATTCAAGTAAATGCCATTAGCTTTCACATTTTATTCAAATTATTTTTAATATAAAATTTTATTCTATGTATGTTGAGAATTAACGAAAAAAATAATATTGATGCTGTAAAGTGGCAATTTTTTTAAAATTTTCTTTCACCAGTTTGTGTAATGGACCTATGGACAAAGCCCGAGCCAATTTAAGTGACTTTTAAGTGAACAATAAAATTTATTAGCATCTCATTGAAAAATGTTTAAATGAGTTTCTTTTGTAAATATGTTTTAATGTTACAAAATTAGAAATTATTATGTATGTTAATATTATGTTGTAATGTATTATATGCAATACATTATTATGTATTGTTGGGTATGCAATATGTATGTTTTTTTATTTTTATATTGATATTTATCAAATCTAAATTAGAAATGCCTATCTGAAATAATTATATTACATGAAAGAAATAAACATCTTTAAAAAATATCTCAAAATTGATAGTGTCTTAATAACACATACTTGAAAATACTGCAAAAAACTGATATACTGATGTAGAAGCGTTATTTCGGGCACATAAGTAAGAAAATTATTGCGGAGTATTTCGAAATATATGATATTAAAAACTTTTAATTGTTTTTGGCGTTCTCTCAGTCAGTTTCTCATGCACAGTAAAGAACCATTGGTTATAACAGATCATCTAACCTTTTATCGAACTGGACAAATAACCAAAGATTAAAAAAGGACAGCCCTTTGGGTTTAATATGGAAGCAGGGATTGGCAGATATTGAAGTCGAGCCCAGTGTTCCTTTTAATCTACTGACACCTACTACTGTACTTAGTAATGTAATTTTTAATGAAGACTTGAAAGTGAAATTTATCAAACACGAAGAACACCCGGAGTTGCTGCGTCAGTTGGCTCTCGAGATCATCAATAATATTTCTCCTCGAGCCCTGGTTATTTACACTGACGGAAGCAAATCTGACTCTGGAAGAACAGGTTGCGGAATTTTTATGAAGACAAGTACAGGAGAATTTAGATATCGTTTTAGAAACCCGGACCACAGCTCAGTATTCCGCTCAGAATTAACTGCTATAAGCGAGGCTCTGAGCCTAGCTTTAGACATTAAAGTACCTGATGTTTGGATTCTGACTTATAGTAAGAGCTCAATACAGTATTTGAAAGATTGGCCCAGCATCCTGGGCAAATTCGGGCAGGAAATAGTTTCTAAACTAGCTGTTTTGGACCAGATCGGATCGATGTGCTTGCAGTGGATTCCCTCCCATGTGGGCATCTACGGAAATGAAATTGCTGATCTGCTCGCTAGGGAAGGTTGCGAACTTCCCAAAGCTTCTTCTTCCAATCTGTTAGCTACAGAGGTTCATTCCATGACTTGATCCAGAGTGAATACCGCTTGGAGGTCGCCACTAATCCATGCATGGTACGTCGCTAAATATCCTGGTATGTCCTTGCAGTGCACCTGTCCTAGATCTGCTCAAACGGCTTTAGCTAGACTAAGGACTGGCCACACTAAGAGTTTGACCTTCAATGGAGACGAGAAGACATATACCCTTTGTCATTGTTCGGCCATCGCGTCTCCCTCTCATCTCATTGATTGCATTGGTGCCTTTGTGAGGCAACTATTGAATGAGGGGAGGACTGTTTACGATCTATTGATGCAGCATGATCTACTGGACTTGGTTTAGGATTCTAAATCAAGGGGATAAGCAACAACAACAACAACAGAACCATTGGTGTAATCAAAATCTGGATAATCCTGTTTTGCAAATTCCGATTAGAAATTTTTCTGGTCACTTTAAAAATAAAGTGAAAATAATATTTTCCAAAAATTGATGTTGTGGTATTTGTCTCAATATTCTATTGCACTGTCTTTATATATATGTGTACATAAATTATTAATATTTGGTGATAATTTTTAATATTTTAAATTAATAAATGTATAATGTTTCCAAATTAATTTTTCTGCTCGTATTTTTCCTATTTTTCTCCCTTTTCAAAGAAGCTATTAAAAGCCTGAAAGTGGATTTTTTTTTAAATTTGTCAGTCGGCAGTTGTGGTAATTTATGTTAATTTTTATGTCTGCCTACTTGTGTTAAAGGGACATTAGGCACCGAAAGGCAATTTTTTTTTTTTGATTTCTGTTTCCTCACAAATGTAAATTTTTTAACAGATTTCTTTATTTTAAATTTAAATTTTATGTTAAGACATATTATTTTAACTTTACACTATGCTCATAGGTCAGAAAACCTTTCTTATTTACTTAATCAAAGTAATTTTGCAGGTAAACTTAAAGCACTACGAGTTTACCGATATCTTTTTCGCACTGAAGTGAATTTTTATACATCCAACTCTAATTTTAAATTAAATTAAAATTTAAAAAAACGTAAAAAATTCTTAATATTTACTTAAAAAATTTAAACGTTCCGTAATATTTACCCCCTTTTAATATATAACGTAACAGTTGGGCTGACATGTTCGTAGACTGACACAGAGATGGCGCTACTAGTATTAAATCCATGTGATTTTCAGTTAGCCCTAACCTTCAAAGGACACGTGTATAAATTTGACAGCTGTTGCACTATTAGTATGCGAGTTATAGCATTTTTAGTGAAGCAACTTTTGTTAGTTTGAAGAAATGGATAAAAGGAATTTCGTGTTTTGCATAAAGCATTGCTTTTTGGCGAAACAAATTACTATTGAAGCCAAGACTCGGCTTGATAAACATTATTCGGACTTTGCACCAGTAAAATCAACCGTAGAGAAGTGGTTTGCTAAATTTAAATGAGGCGAAATGAGCACCGAGGACGATGCACGCAGTGGACGCCCCAAAGAGGCTGTTACCGACGAAAACATCAAAAATGTCCACAAAATAATTTCTGATAACCGTAAAGTGAAGTTGATTGAGATAGCTGAGACCCTAAAGATACCAAAGGAACGTGTTGGACATATCGTGAATGAATATTTGGATATGCGAAAGCTGTGTTCAATCGTAATAAACCCGAATTTTTGCGTCGATATGTGACAATGGAGGACTCATGGCTCCATCATTTCACACCGGAGTCCAATCGACAGTCAGCCGAGTGGACTGCACGTGATGAACACTAAAAATTCTATAGCTTCACTAAAAATGCTATAACTCACATACGAATAGTGCAACAGCTGTCAAATTTATACGTGTCTTTTGAAGGTTAGGGCTAACTAAAAATCATATGGATTTAATACTAGTAGGGCCATCATGTGTCAGCCTACGGACTTTTCAGTCCACCTGTTATACCCGAGTGAGCAGCAGATGAGGTTTATGATTGGTTGACTACCTGCGACTTGCCATCTTTGCCACTGAAGAAAATCTAAATTTAAAGAGAATTCAGATTATCTGAAATCGATATTTTGAAAATTTGGTGAATTAAAACTGCTTTGAATTTTAATCCTGTAATAGTTGAATACAAAATAAAATGTTTCTTAAGTCAACTTCTCTTTAGAGAATCGATAATTTCAAAATTTGATTTAAATTAATTTGTACGTGAGGAAATAAAAAAAGCACTTCTATTTATTTCGGATAGAAAGCTAGTAAATCATATACAAAATAAAAGAAAATTTTCTAAAAAAAAAAATCACAACAAATTTTGAGAATTTATAACATATGAATACATTTTTAAAATTAGCAAAAAAATAAACATAAATAAATAAACATGATGAGTAGAAAAATTAAACTTCATTAGAAATTATTTGAGCAACTCTTCGAACTGATCCTCGTTAACTATATTTTGAATTTGATGATCATCTAGTTAGTTGAATTGAATGAATAGGTAGTCTTGAAAGAATGAACAAATTAATATTTTATGCTTAAAATTTAAAAGTAAAAAGATATTAAATAGAATAAAAAGAATAATAATAAAGCTAACATTAAAATTTTAAAATATTATCAAAATGTGAGATCACTCGCATAGCATTTAAATGTATTAAATTTTAAACAATCATATATCTTTTGTGTCTTACAATTTGAATTTTACTTTTATGCAAAAGCATTTCTTCCAATAATTAATTTAGTAAATTTTCTTGTTAAAGAATTTTTAAATAAATTTAGTTAATTTCCTTTTTCAATTTCGTTTTTGTTAAATTTTTTGAATAATAGTATGAATGAAACAGATGATGTTTGAGGATTTTTAAAGTAATGCTTAATTCTTACATACATTTCAAAGAAAACAATAATATGTTGACATGTTGCAACTTGGCTGGGCAAGCAGCCGCTAGCTTCTGTCTTGTTTCAGTACAAAGACGATGAAGAAATGCTTTGCGAGAAAAATACGGTGAAGACTATTAGGAAGCTTGTCCAAATAGATTTAAAAAAAAAAAAGCAAGAAATTATGATATAATAATGGTTTAACATGAAAAATAAAAATAATAATAATAATGGTAATAAAGAAAACGCGAAATGAAAAATTGCTTAGTTAGGCGAAATGGATGCGAAAACGAGTTTGGCGTAGGCAGTGGAACAAAGTGGTCAGCACTTTGTACGGTGAAGAAATAAGAGAGCGTTTTCTAAATGCAGACTAGCTGGTGGACAATAAACAGGTCAAAATCAGGAAGCAGTATTAATTAAGAGTGCAGTTCGTGGACGTTTTGCATTTTTAAGGATTTTCAATATCATAATCAGGCAGCCTTTTGATCAAATCGTTATTAATGTTTGGGAGATAGGAATAAAAATTTTGAGCCAGTTTGTGAATGAAATTTGGGAGAGTCGCAATATTAAGCGAAGAATGTATGTCATTATTTCGAAAGAACCAAGGGGCATTTATGATCATACGAAGTATTTTGTTTCAAAGGCTTTTGATTGCATAAAGGTAAATTTATTTGGAAATATAGTACCTTTCGAATTGGTCATTTACTTTTGTTAGTAAACAGTAAATGTCTTCATAAATACAAATGCATAAAATAGAATTTCATATATTGTGTATCACCTTGAGGAATATAATATGTAGTCTTTTAAACAAAATGTCTTTGCCAATCGTTAATACTCCCGTAGTCTCACATAAATATAGAATTATTATTAGAATAATAAATTGTATAGAATATATTTTTACATAAAAATTAACAGAAATTGCATATAGCTTGCCATACAAAAGGCGAATAAATATGCTTGCAAAATAGATACTTTACATTGAAAAACAACACCGAAAGTTAAAAACTTATAAAAAAGTTCTTTTATTGCTCAGCAGTTGCCCTTGAATCATTTGCTACATGAATGACGGATATGTACTAAACTAAACCTTGGCGCACACCATAAGGATCCTGCTACCGTGCACTAATATTTAAATGCAATTTATGAACAACACTGTGAAGGACAAGTTAGAAATTCCTTTCTCTCATCGCGTCCTTGTCATCCACTATAAGGATCCTGCTACCCTGCACCAATATTTAAATGCCATTTATGAACAACACTGTGAAGGGCAAGATTCAAATTCCATTCTCTCATCGCGTCCTTGTCATCCACTATACGGATCCTGCTACCCTGCACCAATATTTAAGTGCCATTTATGAACAACTCTGTGAAGGACAAGTTTGAAATTCCTTTCTCTCATCGCGTCCTTGTCGTCCACCATAGGGATCCTTTACCTTGCACCAATATTTAAATGTAATTTGTGAACAACACTGTAATGGAAAGTTTTGAAATTCCTTTCTCTCTTCACGTCTTTGGCCCCCACCATAAGGATCTTGCTACCCTGCACCTATTTTTAAATGCCGTTTAGGGACAACACTGTGAAGGACAAGTTTGAAATTCCTTTCTCTCACAGCGTTCTAGTCGTCCAAAATAGGGAACCTGCTACCATGCACCAATATTTAAATGCCATTTATGAACAACACTTCGAAGGACAAGTTTGAAAATCCTTTCTCTCATAGCGTTCTAGTCGTCCAAAATAGGGAACCTGCTTCCCTGCCCCAATATTTAAATGCCATTTATGAACAACACTGCGAACGACAAGTTAGAAATTCCTTTCTCTCATCGCTTCCTTGTTGTCCACCATAGGGATCCTGCTAACCTGCACCAATATTTAAATGCCATTTATGAACAACACTGCGAAGGACAAGTTTGAAATTCCTTTCTCTCATCACTTCCTTGTTATCCACCATAGGCATCCTGCTACCCTGCACCAATATTTAAATGTCATTTATGAACAACACTGTGAAGGACATGTTTAAAATTCTTTTCTGTCTTCGAAAATACACTCATGTCCATAAATTAAGGATAATTCAGAATCACACAGAAATTGAACTATAAAATAAAAAATTTCACCTGTAGAATTATCACACACATCTTGAAGAAGAATATGCAAATTACAGGAAACCACCAGATGGCGCGAATAGTACGTCACAATGACGAGAGTGTAAGAGAGGGGTATATAAGGAATGGTGGCAAAGAAGTAAAATTGATCACAAGCGCTTTAAAAGCCTTTCAGTGCAATAACCGCATAGTTATGGCACAAAGGAAGCATTTGGATGATTTTTACGTTGTAGAATTATCGAACGAATGTAATGTGGACGTACCCAGCTGGAAGTATCCGAGGAACTTGGAATCGCCCAGAGTGTCATCTCCAGGCTTTGGCAACGATTCCAAGATGATGGTAATGTGAGTAGATGTTACAGCACAGGTCGCCCCCGAGTTACAACGCCGAATGAGGACCGGTATTTAGCAGTTACTGCCAAAAGAAACAGACAGAGCACAGTATCAGACCTGTCTCGTCAGCTTTCTTCATCTGCCGGTACGACAGTTTCAAGGCAGACCGTGTACAGACGCTTAGGGCACATTGGTCTATATGCTCGTAGGCCTGTCAGATGTGTTCCTCTTACCGCAACTCACTGTCGCCTGCGATTAACCTGGAGTAGAGAGCATGCATTGTGGACACCGCAACAGTGGTCTTGTGGGATGTTTTCCGACGAGTCCAGGTTTAGTTTGCAGTCTGATTCTCGCCGGACTTTCATATGGAGAGCGCCAGGTACCCGTTACCACCAAGAGAACTCCATAGAACGACACCGTTACGGTGGTGCAGGATGGCTCGTTTGGGGGAGGAATTATTCTTGGTTCCAGAACTGACCTGCATGTTCAGAGTGTAACGATGACAGGCCACATCTATCGGGATGTCATTCTGGAACAACATGTACTTTTTGTTTCGGGTGTCATGGGTGCTGAATTTCTGTTTATGGATGACAACGCCCGTCCTCACCGTGCAATTGGAGGATATCACCCGTATGGATTGGCCAGCATACTCACAGGACATGAATCAATAGAGCATGTGTGGGATATGCTTGGCCGAAGAATTGCAGCCCGTCAACCCCCTCCCACCTGTCAAGCGGAACTTCGGAGGGCATTGCTGGATGAGTGGTGTAATATTCCCCAAGATCAGATTGATAATTTGATACTCAGCATGCCTAGGCATTGTAAGGCCTGTATTGCATCGTCCGGGAGACATACTCCATATTAACCATCATACTAACCATGTTATACTGTTTTTTGTAAATAGGTTCTTTTTTAAATTTGCTCCAGGAGTAAAAATCGCAATTTTTATTAATTATGTCAAACTTATAGCATCTTTTTTGCTCTTTACCTTTTGTTTGATAAATAGACTTTACGAATAAGTCAAATTTGTTTTGCTTCTGTCTCTTTCTTTGCCTGAACTTCATTATCCTTAATTTATGTCCATGAGTGTATGTTTATCGTATTTTGTTTAAATTGAAATCGAACAGCTAGAAGATAATCAAGTGTTGTGGTTCTTCTTAACTCAGTTTAATAAATCAAAATGTTGTAGTATAGTAGTTTATATGTATAAAAAATAAATAATTTTCTATATAAGTATAGTAAAACATACCAATATTTTTAATTATATTAATATAAAGTTTTCTCAAATAGATTTATTGTCTCAAATATATCATCCTTTATTAAGAATTGAGTTTTAAAATTAAACAGTAATTATTTTTTGTGTGCCACATTTAAAATTATTTACTTTCTCAAAGTAATATTTAATGATACCTAATGCAATAATTAAAGAACCATGGTAAGAGCAGACAAAACACTGATAAATCGTGTATATATATTGCAACCTTTGGAAATTGTCAAAAGAGAGACACTTATAAACAGCAGCATATCGCTGTTTTTATTTATATTAAAAGGGAAATTCCCAGTAAAACAAACGTTAGATTGCTATAGATCCTGATAAAAAATTAAAATCTCATATTTTATCGAATAAATAAGAGATTATATGCATTGTTTACGAACCTAAACTTAGTGGTAAATAGTTAAATTTTTGCTTTAAATATCTTAATCTGAAAATATATAAATTCACAAATTCTCTGTAAAAGCATACAGCGCTTTCATAGTTTTGCATACGTTATAAAAGGATATAAATGAATTAATATTTTTTTCTTAAATTATAGAATGAGAATATAATCTCCTATAAGCCCAATGGCCGGAGTAACAAAAAATAAATTAAAATATGTTTATGCATGCTTTGGGAATAGTTCATTCAATAACTGCTGCATTGAATCAGCAACACCCATAAATGCAATGTATAGATATAAAAGATATGGCAATCAGCTACACGATGGAGTTAATCGGAACTAATCCTGGAGCTACATTTAATAGTTAAAGTTCAAATCTTGTAAGCTATATGAGATAGACAAAACATTATACAACAAATTTATAGGGCAGCCTTTGATTAACAAGAAATAACATACGTACGCAGACACATGAAATGATTGTCAGTAGTGACCAAAACACTAAAAAATGATGAGAGATGTTTTGCTTAAGAAGAAAGCAGATTTTTCTCCGAATTAAATGAGAATTTTTATTTCTATGTAACTGTAACCTATTGTAATTCAAAATCTATTGTATGGAAATGTAACTTAGCACAAAAAAGAGGGTAAACTGAATGTAGGTATATATCTGTAGCTTTAATAATTGGAATTCAAGATCACCTTTAGCACTGAGACTTTCTTATCTGTATGCAAAATATTATTTGCTATGTTTTTTTTAACGTAAAAGACAAATAAAAAATTGCTTAAAAAGTAAACTTTCACAGAAACCGCATCGTACATGCATAAAGTATAGCTGCAGCAGTTGCTAATATATAGATTAGTGCAACTTTTGACACATAACACCATGCGACGTGACAGAAAAATTTCTTCAAAAGCAGCTAAAGTTTATGCGAGTAAAAATAGAGATGTAAAAGTTTAATATAACCAATTGTGAATACATTATTTCATTAATTTGGCAATTTGCATTGTCGAGTTCAATGTGATCACTTCTGTTATTAGTAGATAGTAAAATATATTTATAACAAAATTTATCATTTTAAAGGTAAAAACCGGGATGATCTTCAGTTAAAAGTGCCGCAAGCGTCGAATATTTGCAGATAGTTACAAGGAGTCACCTAATTGCTGCACCAATCTACATAATTGCAGAACCAATCCATATAATTGCTGCTATCAATCAAGGAGATTGTTTCTTGAAGTAGCTATCGGAAGGCTGCTATGCAGATCAACTGTAGAGGCAAAACTTCACGAAGGATGGTTGTATGCAGAACGTCCATAAATGGTTTTACCCTCTTACCATGTCAAAGATACGACACTCTAACTTGGATATGCACATGTCATCTGGCAAGCTATTCTAGATTTTGTTTTGAAAAAGTGTTCATTTGTTAATGTCTATAATAAATTTGATTAAAAATATTTTTGTTTTCATTTTTTGAAGAAGTAAATAATTCTACACTAGATTTTGATTTTTTTTTTTTTTTTTAATGCTAGTATGAATGAAAATGATGATGTGTTGTGATTTTTAGAGTTACTGCTTGATGCTTACATAAATTTTAAAGAAAATAATTATTGTAATGCAGTATACGAGTATCGCAAATGTTGTTATTATAATTTAGTTCCATGCATGTTATGTATAAATAATAGACTACTAAATAATAGCTTTATCTTTGTTAATGTTAACTACCAGGTGACTAGCGCTCTTGCCTTTGATACCATTTTCTTCAGGTTCGAATGGCATGGATGTTTGTTAGCGGTTCCAAATCCACGTTAAAGTGCAGGTCCCGGTCTAATAAGCTTAAAGTGTGAATTAAATGAACTTAGAGCGACAATCCAAATGTCCAAGTCTCTGTTGTTAGAAACTAATTTTTTTTATCAATGTTATTTGTATAAACAATTATTGGTATTCTAATATTTCCTGGGTTATCATTATAATCTAGCTCTATTAATTCTAGTTCTTTTTTTTTTAAATATAGAAAATAGAAAATTAGAATAATAGAATAATATAAAATTTTCAATTTTTAATTGCTAAAAACTACTATAGAGTTATTTGTGGAAACAATTATTGATTTTATAATAATATTAATCAAGATAATATTTTATCGGATTAATAGTATCAAGATAATATTTTATCGGATATATATCGAGTCAAATGCTTTTGTTACATTATCTTCTTCTTTATATATTATTAAGTCGGATAACTATTATTATTTTAACTCATAAAATATACTGTCAGTATCTACATGTGTTTAAAAGTAATAGATATTATATAATATAAATAATTCATTAAATACTTGGTTTATGGTATTTGAACCATTGTTGCATTGAATAATAAATTTAATAAATATAAATACTAAAATAAAACCAGGAATTTTAGGATGCCAATAGAAATAAAAACGCACTAACATTTTTAACAAATATTTCTATACTTTATTTATTGAAGACATATGGAAAAAATAGAGAGTTAAAGATAAAAAGAAATGAAAATAAATTTCAAGGTAGGTAATAATAGGGACGCAGGAATATGTCATTTAATTTAATATACATTGAAGATAATGCAATCAAAAGCGAAATATTAATTGGTGTGTGTTTGAACCGGATATCTATAATCATATCACATTATGTTAATCAATAGATATAATGTAAAACAATTGATAAAGGGCTGATATATATCGAGTCAAATGCTTTTGTTACATTATCTTCTTCTTTATATATGTAATTTCTATGAAGAGAAATCACAGATCTAAAGTAGCCTGAACTCAACTGGTAAGAAAACTTATATTTCAACTTTTATTGACGTTTGAGGTTTTAAATATATACTACTATATTATATATATATTTATATTTTTATTCATTATTGTTCGTTTTATATAGCATTACTTGAGAATATACTTTTTCAAAATCATTTATTTGTTTGAAGAAAAGAACTAAACTACAAAGTAAATCAATAACTATCTGGTAAAAGAAAATTTATGTTAATTATTATTTTAAAGGTTTTTAGAAGTGGCAGTTTTGATACCAAACAAATTTATTGGTTGCTAATTTTTTTATACGAAATATAAAATTGCTGACAAGAAAAAAAAAATATTTTAAAAATATAAATTTTGAAAAATGAATTTTACCTGTTGAAATTCTTTTTATCTTTGTTTAAGTAAATATTCATGAGTGAAATTTATTGGAAAATATACTTTTTATAATCGTAAAATGCAAAAATATTTAATGCAGTATTATTTTCCAAATAAATGTTTAGATACTATCTTAATACAGTGAAGGGTAATGTAATAATTTTTAAAATAAAAATAAATATTTCTTGTGATTTTGGTAAATTATCAAATATGCTAAAGGAGTGGATTTTTATATAAAGATGACACAAAAATAGTTTGCAAAATTCATAAAATAACATATTTAGGATTATAAAAATGTTTTAACTAATTGGATTATACGTAACTGGTCTCAACATTATGCTTAGTAACTGTTACAATTACAGTTGGTGATGTCTAATAATCTTAAAAATAACTATTTTATTTTTTTTTTTTTCCAATAGCCATTTTGTCTCACTCTTGTTTGGATTTCCTTACAATTTTGGCTTTACTGATCTAAAAATCAGATCTAAAAAAATCTAAAACATCAGACCGCAGAAAATATTTTGTGATTCTTTTGATTTATATATTCTATGAATTTAGAATTACTAAAAAGAATATTTTGTTTCACAGTAAATCTTCATGTTCCTTCAATTCTCACACACTGTTACATTTATTTCTTTTATTTATCAATTTTTTATTAACCTCATTTACATTGGTGTCTTCAATATTTTTTAATAAATTTCATCTATTCTAAAATGTTTTTATTTAGGTAAATCTACAATGTAATCAAATATTTTTTTTCCCTTTATTGTCAATACTTTTGCAATTATACATTTTTGAGAGTAAAGACGAGAAATTTTAGAAAAATATAGAAGTATTAATTTTTTTTTAGTATTTTAGGAAAGGTAAATAAATCACGACTTATTTATACCATGCTTATCCCACCAAAGGGTGATAATGGGAAGTTAGTGTATTGCGGGAGAAATTTTTTAATGGTAACTTTTTGGCAAATGTGTGTGTTGTATGGTATGTATGCATATTATATGCATGATGTGTTTGTCCCTGAAAGCTTTCACCATGCAGCCTGACTATCGAAGCGAGACCTTTTATTGATGTAGTATCAAACTTATCATCTAGGCTCCTGGTTTCTGAAATGACTGACTACAATAATGCTTCCAACAGATGCAAACATTGAAAAGTCTTCAATTTATCTGCGCAGGTCACGAATCGGGTAAAAAAATATTGAGACTAACTGTAAAAATAATATTTTAAAATTTTATTAAACATTTTTCTTCTTGATCAGTATTATTGTTTAGCCTTCATGGCAGTTAAATGAAACTTGCGCGAATTTGACTTAAATAATTTTCATTGGACCACCTATTACAAAGTCTTGGCGATATTGTAAAGTACTTCCTGATGAGAGATAAATCAAAATAAAATAACACAGACAATACTCAATCTGTCGACTTTTATCATCTTCCATTCTGTATTTTAGTTTAGCTGACTAAGGTACTAACAATATTAATGGTATTGTACTGTATTTTTCAGAGTTAGCAAACGATAACTCAGCCACATTTACCATGTAGTAACGTAGTTGTGTTATCAGTTACGATACTACATTTATTCGCTACATTTAGTAAGTATATGTAGCTGGCTAGTTTTTATTTCTCGCAATACTTCTTCAGAAGTTTCGCAAAAACAGAGGAAAGTGGAGGAAACATTACATTTCATAATGAAACGAATTGCAGTGACGTAATTTACTTATTATAATTATAAATGTAATAAAATAATCTGTGGTTTTTATTATAAATTTAAATAAAAATATTTAAATATTGCCATTTATAGGCAATCAATACTTTTTTGAACCAATCTGCAGAGACTTTGAAACTATAGAAGGAGACTAATTATTTCAAAATATCGGTCTCAGTCAATAATTAATTAATTAAATTGAATTTCTCCCTCACACGGTCAATTTCTTTTTTATCTTGTGTCCAAATGTACAACATAGTTTTAAAATATTGATTAGCTTTTTAGACACTAACTGGCTTTGTGATGGGCAATTCTCGCAAAGGATAATTTCTAGGGTCGGTCCATTCTCCCATTTTTCTGCCTACTTCTATTCCTTCTCAACATATTATCTGATTCCTCTAGGGTGTGAAATAAACTTTCCGCTGTCTTTGAAGTCAGATCCATTAAAAAGTTGAATGAGAATCATGAACCTTCTAAGAAGAATCTTGCTACATCATTATAAACTTGCATTATCTCTCAGGTTCGGGAGAATAGTAATAAGATTGTCTTGACATCGCAAATTAAATTCAGGAAAACAAAAAACTAGATTTTTAAATAAGTTTTTGTTTTATGATATGTCTAAAAAAAGATGATTTTGAAGTAGAATATCATAACGGGTAACTTTTCTTTATTTTTGGGTAAAAGATTTTTCACTATTGTGGTGTAATAATAATTAGCAAAATTAGTTACATCCAATACACTTTTAAACTAAAAGCAGCTCATGGCTTTAGGAAACCATTAAATAACTCCGGGACTTTCCTTTAAATTGTTGGTACCTGTCTAATTCACCTAATGTATGCACAAAATGAAACTAGAGCGTCAAACCAAACCGTGATTTTCCCATTAAACTAGTTCTGTCAAAACACAATTAAATTAAAATTAATGAGTTTTGTTTTGCAATAACCCTAAAAGAAATTCCATGTCATCTATATATTACTCAACATATTCGTTTTAACTTACGATTCTTTTCAGATAAGAAATAACTACAATTGTGAAATATTAATTGTTAATATTTTGTCCCAAAATACCTGGTATTTTATATATTATCTATTCCTTCTATGTAATGATTTCTTTCTTTTTCATATTTGAGAAACACATACGAACCTTGACTGAAAGACTTTTTTTTTACCAGTAATAGAGGCTTTGTCTCAAATTTACTACGTTCTTTCTTTTTTAATAAGACTTATCAAAGAACTCATGTACCATGACTTTATTTGACAATATTTGAGTGATAATATTCCAAGTATTCAATCAAGAAAAATGTTTTGGAGATATCTATATAATTTTATTAAAAGGATGAAATACTTTTTTTTCCAAATATTGTTAAATCTCATCTTGCAACATTCACAATTAGAAAGAAACATATACAACAGATTCAAATATAATTGGATGGATTACACCTCACTCACATTGCTTTACGCCTATTTGGAATAAACATAAACAAAGCGTAGAATTTTTTTGTTTGCTCTATCCTGCAGACGAGCTACTGGAGTTTCTGTCACATACACTAGGACAGACGTGGTCAACCCAAATGATTTTCGGGCCACTTTGGAAATGCACCATGACTCCGCTGGCAGCATATAAAATTATATATCCCTATATTAGATTTAGACCCACTATAGACATTTTTTGAATTGAAAAAGTGAAACATACTGAGTTATTATTATTATGTTTACTATTATCCTTACACGTAAACATAGACCATATAATAATGTAACTAAACGCACAACTGTGTACCTAGCTATCGTCATTGCGGCACTAAGGTGACTTAAAGTGAAACATATACCCTGATATATTAGAAGTTCCAAGATACGCACCCTCAAGAGTGCGCAGAATATAATTTGATTGTTCTGCGAACTCATAACTGAAAACTCATCAATAAAACAGGCAATATATGCCACATATATATGCAAGAATTTTATTTTAAAATCAAACTCAATTTTTCGCATAATTTCGACAGTTAATTCTTGAATATATGGATGCTCAAATTATGGATTTTTTAATACATTGATTTTGCATACTTTGACTATTATAAAATAAATATATTTTGTAAAAATGTGATAAATCTCACTGACCGGGAAAATGTTTAAGTCAGTAGGTCGCGGGTTGGTCACACCTGCACTGGAGGTTTATGTGCAGCTAAATTTTCGTTTTGACATTAAGAATATTATAACAAAAATAATGCAGCTTGCAAATGCATAATAATTTGTTTTATTTTGGTTAGAAATTAATATTGCATCATTCTATAGAAGATGTACTTGTTTAAATAAGCAATTTTATTTATTTGGACGTAATAATTTTTATAAAATTTTCTTTATTCGAATAAAGGTTTATAACAATTTTAAATTTTTTCAGCACCTGAAAAATATGGATAACATTCTACTGCCATCAGAATGCAAAGACAAAGAATATATTTACATGCCATCAGATGCAGACGTCTTTGATAAAGAAACTTACAAGCAAGGTGGTAAATGGATGTTATACACTGAAGATAGCAACCACGACTCTTATTGGAAATCCTTACTGCCTCTTTATCATGAAGGCTTGATCATACGTATGAAGGCCTCCGCAGCAAAACCCACTCAATTACAAATGGATAGTAATTCACAGTACAAAATAATAATATGTTATACTGAAGATTCTGATGATTTAGAATACGTGAGAAAAGTAGCGAATGCCATCCGTTCAGCAGTGAACCATGAACGGATAATGTACTACAAAACCAATGTAGCGACTATGCATCGGCTGTATATCCACGAAGGAAAAAGAGCTGTTTCCAAATACATGCATTCTGTCAAAGGACAATTGTTCATAAGAGATGAATATGAAAGATGGAAAATGGTTTAGTTATTGTATCAGTATTAGTTGTAATAAATGATGATAGATAAAAAATAAACGGACTGCAGTAACATTAACATTCTAGAACAAATATATTGTAGGGGAAGAACTCGCGAATTAGAATTATTTAATTAGGCTTGTTAGTCAACTCTAATCTTTATCAACATTTAGGTAAATGCTTTTACATTTAATTTAAATTATTTTTAATATAAAAATTTATCTAATGTATGCTAAGAATTAAATTAAAAAAATAATATTCGGTGCTGTAAATTAGCAATTTCTTTATATTTTAATTTACCAGTTTGTTTAATGGAACATAAGGACATAGCCCCAGCCAATTTAAGTGACTTTTTGTAACCAACAAAAATAATTTGCATGTCACTGAAAAATGATTAAATAGGCATCTGTTGTAAAAATATTTTTAATGTCTCAAAATCAGAAATTATGCTTTCATTATGTATCTTTTATTATGTTTATATTGTTATATAACGAATCTAAAGCAAAAATGTCTGTCTGGAATAATTATATAACCATGAAAGAAATAAACATCTTTAAAAATATCTCAAAATTGATAGTGTCTTGTTAACACATACTTGAAAATATTGCAAAGAAAATTACAAACGTGCCGATGAAGAAGTGTTATTTCGGTCATTTATATAAGAAATTTATTACGAAGTATTTCGAAACTTATGATATTTAAAACGTTTAATTGTTCTTGGCTACACAGATGCCATACACAGTAAAGAACCATTGGTGTAATCAAAATCTGAATAATCCAGTTTTGCAAGAATAACAAGTATTAGTACGGCTAGGATCTTACTCTCCCAATTTACATTTCTTTTAAATTTCGAATTTCAGATCAAAAATTTTTTTCTATCCTTTTAAACAAATCAAGATAAAATAAAAAAAATTCTCCTAAAATATTTTAAAAAAAGTTCATGTTGTGTTTTTTGTCTGAATTTTCAATTGCATTGTCTTTTAATAGCCTTAATAAATATATATATATTTGATATTTGTTGATAATTTTTAAAATGTTAAATTAATAAATTTATAATGTTACCAATTCAATTTTTCTGATCGTATTTCTCCTATTTTTGTCCCATTTCAAAGAAGCCATTAAAAGCCTATAAGAATTTTTCCTTTTCTTTTTTTTTTTAAAGATTTGCCAGTTGGCGCTTGTGATATTTGTAAAAATATTAACAAGAATGTTCAATATTTAACAATCGTTGATATTATATGCTTTTACTTTTTGTAGCTCGCTGATAGTAAAATATCTAATTAACAGCTGCAGATGATTACATAAAAAGTAGTGAAAATTTATGTTAATTATGTCTGCCTACCAGTGTAACTATTAATTTTACAATTATTAACAATTATTAATATTGTTTCACAAGTATAAATTTTTTAAAGTATTTATTTATTTCAAATTTTTTAAAAATTTATTTCAAATTTTAATTTTTTAAGAAATAGTTCAATTAACAATTAATTTTAAAAAAAAAAAAAAATGTTCCATAATAATTACTTCCTATTTAATGTATAAAGTACATGTTTTTTAATAGTCAATCGAAGTTTAAATTATAAAATACAAATTTATTATGAAGCAACATTCTTTAAGAAATATTATAATTAATGAGTAAAAAGAAATCATTCTATATATTGTGGTATATATTAAATAGATCAGAGTTCGATGTATAATAATTGACTTCAAAGAAAAAAAAAGATATCGGTCTACACGTAGCGCCTTTATATTTATTTGAAAAATTACGTTTAATAATTAAATAAGAATGGCTTATTGATCTATGAACATAGTGTTTTGAAAAGACAATGACAGTTTGCCGAAATGCACTACATTTAACTTTCTTTAAAAAACTGAATTAAAATAAATTTTTAATTAATGGCTAATTTTTGACTAACAATTTTCTGTATTTTTCAAAATATATATGTGAATTAAAATAAGTAGTTTTTTTATATTCAATATTTTTAAAATTATATAGTGAGTATAATAGTTATTTATGCGTAAATGTATATAATTGGAAAACAAAAAACATACATGTATGCATATTTAATCTTTTTTTTTTATTAACAAAATGAATTTTTTTAATAATTAGTTATTTGTACATGAAAATTCATATACTTATATGAATTATATGTATGTTGCTTATAATTTCAACTATTTGTTTGCTGTATAAAGAAGAATTTATTAAAATAATCGGTTTTATTAAAATTTATTATTCTGTCGATTACATTTTATGGATTATTCTATCATAGAGAAATAGCGACATTAAAACTGTAGCAAAATTTTTATTTAAATCAAATCCAGAAGTGTTTCAAAGATTGTTATCAAATTTACACTTTTATTTATTTTGTTTAGAGGACAAAGCTAACAACATGGAGTCATCAAGTTCGAATTCGCTGCGAACGTTTCAGTTAATACATTCAGTTTTTCTTTTTAGGTTATTGGCACTGTCCTTAACATCTGTGTGAAATTTAACGTCAAAAATATTCATCAGTGTTTGAATTACGCTTGGCTTTGTGAGATGCTAAAAGTGATTTCGGCGATTTTTAAAATGTCTGAATTAATTGAGCAAAGAACTGGCATTAAAGTTTGTTGGCGGAATGAATATTCGTGTGAGGAACGTATAGAATGTTGCAGAAGGCATTCGGTGAGCAAACTATATCGGAAAGAAATTAGTTAGAAAGAATGTCAATGATATTTAAGTATATTCAAAGAAATAACCGCGTTAGAATAATATAAATGCTTTAAATGATATAGGTATTTCAATGATATAACTGCGTTAGAACGAATTTCAATGATATTTACCTAAGATAATTGAAAAATTGCTTTGCAATAGTGATACATAGGTTTTTTGGGGTACTTGAGTTTTTATACTTGAGTTGGTTTTCTTAAAAAAAGAAAGAAAATATTTCCATGGTAATATCATATGGTAATTTTCCATATGTAATAATTTCCATGGGATTCGAATGTTTTACAATCTGAAATACAGTAAAATAGTTCTATTTAATAAAATAATATCAATTTTCTGAATTTCATAGAACAAAAAGAGTTTATCAGGCCAGCATTCTTTCGTAAATGCATATTTCACCATTGTTTTTCGAGTTATCTATAAATATAAGAGTTTTAGGATATTTAAAGCCACAAATTAAACCTTCAGACTGATTAAGTTACTGACTATGATTATGCTGTATTATAAATGCAATCAGAGCACTTACTTCCAAATTATTAAACAATAACTATAGTCGATACATGTATAGAAGGATTCACTCTGTGATAGTAATTACTTACGAATATTAATGATATTTACCTAAGATAATTGAAAAATTGCTTTGGAATAGGGATACATAGGTTTTTGGGGTGCTTTTTATACTTGAGTTAGTTTTTCTTAGTACGGAAAGAAACTATTTTCATAGAATTCAAAGGTTTCACATTCTAAAAGATAATATTACAGTTCTATCTACTAAAATAAAAACAATGTTGTGAAATTCATAGAATAAAAAAGAATTTATCAGGTAGCATTCTTTCGTACATGTACATTTAAGCATTGTTTTCGAGTTATCTATGATGATAGCGAATTTATGATATTAAAACCCGAAGTTAAATGAATCAGGGTTTGATTACCAGCTTTAGATAATAGTGTCAAACAAAATTTGATGCAAAAAGCTTTTACTTATTCATTTATCTTTACAGTTGGGTAAGTGCTATGATTTTATGTCCTAATCAGATAATTTATAAATATAGAGGCCATTTCATATACGGTTTTCATTTTCTATTTGATTTATTTACCAGTTTTTCATTCAAATTCTTTACGATTTTTTTAAATATTTTAATATTTTTCCTCTTTTTCATTAATTTTTATTTAATTTAATTTAATTTTAATAATATATGTAATAATTTAATTTTAATAATATATTTTATTTAATAGCACTACATTTGAAATGAACATTTACAGCTCTGAAGTCAGATTAGGCTGTGATTTAAACTGAAAAATGGAACATTAATTTGCTTGCAGATTTTTAATGAAATATTTGAAATTTTATTGAAGGAAGGCTTAAAATATTTAAAAATATATATTCTTGAATAATTATACTCTGCAATTTATATAATGCCAGAAATAAATAAA
>BPLR01011073.1:0-22718 GCA_021605095.1 Caerostris extrusa | reverse complement strand
CGGTGTTAATACACTCATGTCCATCAATTAAGGATAATGAAGTTCAGGCAAAGAAAGAGACAGAAGAAAAACAAATTTGACTTATTTGTAAAGTCTATTTATTAAACAAAAGGTAAAGAGCAAAAAAAATGCTATATGTTTGACATAATTAATAAAAATTGTGATTTTTACTCCCTGGAGCAAATTTCAAAAAAGAACTTATTTACAAAAAACAGTGTAACATGGTTAGTATGGTGGTTAATATGGAGTATGTCTCCCGGACGATGCAATACAGGCCTTACAACGCCTAGGCATGCTGAGTATCAAATTATCAGTCTGATCTTTGGGAATATTACACCTCTCATCAAGCAATGCCCTCCGAAGTTCCGGTTGACAGGTGGGAGTGGGTTGACGGGCTGCAATTCGTCGGCCAAGCATATCCCACACATGCTCTATGGATTTATGTCCGGTGAGTATGCTGGCCAATCCATAGGGGTGATAGCCCCCAATTGAAGGCCCCTTCGTCTACAATGTTTGCACGGTGAGGACAGGGCGTTGTCATCCATAACCAGAAATTGAGCACCCATGGCGCCCGAAACAAACGTACATGTTGTGCCAGAATGACATCCCGATAGATGTGGCCTGTCGTCGTTACACTTTGAACATGCAGGTCAGTTCTGGAACCAAGAATAATTCCTCCCAAACGAGCCATCCTGCACCACCGTAACGGCGTCGTTCAATGGGGTTTTCATCACACAAGACCACTGTTGCGGTGTCCACAATGCATGCTCTCTACCCAGGTTAATCGCAGGCAACAGTGAGTAGCGGTAAGTGGAACACATCCGACAGGTCTACGAGCATTTAGACCAATGTGCCCTAAGCGTCTGTTTACGGTCTGCCTTGAAATTGTCGTACCTGTAGCTGAAGAGAGCTGACGAGTCAGGTGTGATGCTGTTCTCCGTCTGTTTCTTTTGGCAGTAACTGCTAAATACCGGTCCTCATTAGGCGTTGTAACTCGGGGGGCGACCTGTGCTGTAACATCTACTCACATTACCATCATCTTGGAATCGTTGCCAAAGCCTGGAGATGACATTCTGGGTGATTCCAAGTTCCTCGGATACTTCCAGCTGGGTACGTCGACATTCCAGTCGTCCGATAATTCTACCATGTAAAAAATCATCCAAATGCTTCCTTTGTGCCATAACTATGCGGTTATTGCCCTGACAGGCTTTTAAGCGCTTGTGAACAATTTTACTTTTTGCCACCATTCCTTATATACCCATCTCTTACACTCTTGTCATTGTGACGTATTATCCGCGCCATCTGGTGGTTTCCTGTAATGTGCATATTAAGATGTGTGATAGTTCTACAGGTGAAATTTTTATTTTAGAGTTCAATTTCTGTGTGATTCTGAATTATATTTAATTTATGGACATGAGTGTATTATTACTACTACTATTACACCACACCACATCACTGTGCCTAGAGCTAGCTGAGATGCCCCTGTAGAATTTGGGAATGATGTGGGTAAAATTGAATGGACATATGTTGGAAATGGGGCAGTTTTCGTAAAATTCCCTTTTAGTGTTATAGAAGCTGAACAATATGGAAAAATTATACATTAATAGTAGAAAATATCAAAAAATTAAAATTTAAAAGATGGAAAAATATGAAATGCGGTAATATATAAAAAAATTTTAGAGATACATAAGGTAAATTATTAGAAAAATTAAAAAAACCATGTAATACAATAAACACTACAGAGAATACATAAATCAGAGAGCGGAAGGAATATTTATCAAAGCACTTAAAGTGTATTGAAAGAATAATTAGAAGAGGAGTAACAGCTATTAAATAATTGGACAGTAGAAGCAGATTCAAAATTATGAACAATAGAAATATAAAAAGCAGGAAGATATTACATCTGAGAAGAAATAATAAGCACATACTTTGAGATAATATGAACATAATAATGCAGACAATGTGCACATAATAAGAGTACATAGCTAAATAATTGGTATTCACATATAAAAAATATTAGGAAAAGTGAAAATTAAAAATTGGCATGCGTATGGAATAAAATAACAAACTGTTTCTAAAAAAAAATAGTTTACCTAGAAATAGACATAATTTATATACCCACGTATAAAGCAAAGTTACCTTAAATAAAATATCTGCTATTGAAATAAATAATATATTTCCTAAGAGAGTAAGTTAACAACTAAAAGGTTTAAGAACTAACCACAAAATAAATATTAATACTTCTGGGCAACTAAAATTCAACCAAGTAAAATAATTATGAAAGTGTAAAATGAGTTATAAAAAACGAATTAGTGATTACCACTGCAGCTTATATGTAAATTTTGTGCGCCAAAAATGTAGCTTGCCAGCAAGTTAAGAAAGGGGAACAGAAAGTATCTTAGTGTTCTGTATTTTTTTAAATTCTGTTCTGTATTTTCAATTTCTGTGTGATTCTGAATTATCCTTGAATTTATGGACATGAGTGTTTATAAACTCATGTTTGTGAAAATTGCAACACCATGAGGGACTTACGCGAGTGAGCTGAAATTTTCAGAAATGCAAATTAGCGCATGATATGCAAATGATTCGAATTTCAAATCCGTAGCGCATGCGTATGCTGAACAGCGCCCTCTGAACGGCGGATGGATCCAAATAAATAGACGGCTGTAGCGAAGCGTGTATGGTTATCGGTGGTTATCTGCTAGTGGTAAACGTTATCTCAATCGTTACTTATGCCTCTTCAATGAAAGAGAGCGAGATTTGAACAACTTACAGAGTTTGAACGGGAGAATCATCGGCCTTCGTGAAGCTGGATTGTCTTATCGTGCAGTAGCCGCTCGTGTGCAGCGTAACAGCAGCACAGTGATGCGTCTTTTGGAAGCTGTGGACGGACGAGTGTCGGACAACTCGGAAATCGGGAGTGGACCCCCGAAATGTGACGTCAGCGCGTGATGATAGACACCTGGTCCGCATGGCGCTGACGGACCGTACAGCTTCCTCTAGACAATTGGCAGCACAGTGGTCAATAGCTAAAGGTGTTTCATTGTGTGCTTCATCAATTCGTAGACGTCTGCTGCAGCGTGGACTGCGCGCAAGGACTCCTTTTATACAGGATTCCTCTCACGCTAAACCATCGCCGCCTGCGGCTACAATGGCAGCATAGAGACTGGCGTTCTGATTGGCAGCATGTCGTGTTTTCTGACGAATCCCGCTTTAATTTGTGGTACCATGATGGCCGCATTCGTATCAGACGCTATGCCGGTGAACGCCACTTTCCGGAAGTGCATTATCGAACGCCACAGTGGACGAACACCCGGAGTTATGGTCTGGGATGCCATAGCATATCATGGACGATCTCAATTGCTAAGAATTGTGGGCAATCTGAACAGCAACCGGTACATCAGTGAAGTTCTACAGCCCCAAGCTGTTCCCTTCCTTCAAAGCTTGCCAGGCGCTGCATTTCAACAGGACAATGCCCGCCCTCATATCGCTAGGACTGTTCAATCCTTCTTTGCAACGTGAGCAGGGTACAGCTTCTTCCTTGGCCTGCGTATTCCCGGATATGTCGCTGATTGAACATGTGTGGGGATTTCGTTGGTCGGCGTCTCGCTCGTGATCCTCGTCCTGTTGCTTCTGCAGACGAACTTTGGGTTGCGCATGCAAACAATATGGAGTGCTCTTCCTCAGGCAGACATTCAAAATTTGTTTGACTCCATGCCACGTCGTGTAGCAGCACTAATTGCGGCGCGTGGTGGCTAAAAAATACTATTTCCGATCTCTTGTTATTGTTTGTTTGCTTTGAACATTTAATCATTTATTTGTACCACTACCACTCAACTGTGTATTAAATTTCATTCAATTATGACGATTCCTTCATGGTGTTGCAATTTTTACAAACATGTTTAATTTAAAACACATTCTAAATATTTACTAATATGCAGAAACATATTAAAGAAAAGTTCTTTATTTTAAAATCTCACACTTTATTACCCATGGGTATCCAATGGGTATTGTTTTCGGTAACGACCTGAAATGGTGTCCGATCCGAAATAAAGTTATGCCTAAAAAGGAAACCAACTGAGTCAGTACGTATTGAATCTAAGTGCCAGAAAATTGAAGTGATGAGATTGTATCGTGAATCAGACAATGTTAAAGCGCTTGATCGTGAAAGGAAAAGAATAGCCCGTTCGAAGCCTGAAACTCGTGCCAGCCAAAATGCCCTTCAACGGGAGCGCCGAGCTCTCAAGCGTCAACAGGCTAACAACCCTCACGATGACAATATTAAACACCCGAAATGTGTTCAAACTCCTTCTCTTTTTACTCTCCCTCCTGTTCTTGTCCTTTCAAGGATACTTTTAATGCGTCCTCTTCAGTTACTCCTTCCTGCTCCCATTGCTTCATGAACAATACTCATTCCGATTTAAACGACTACTCTCATGAGAAACAGTGGCTCAAAGTCGAAGAACGTTTCTTTAAATCAATTGCTGATGGCCCAACATATCGTTGTTACTGTTGTGATCGTTTATATATGAAAAAAAATTTAGTAAGCTATTCGAAAGCCGACTTGCGTGCTCGTGGCTTTACGGAAGAACAAATTGCAATAATTTTCTCTGTCGACTTGGATGAAACTGACTTTTGTAAAACGTGCAGCGAGCATATTCGTAAACGCAACGTTCCAAATCTTGCAGCCAATTATGGCTTTCGAAAAAATGCATATACCAATAATGCAAGTACCAATAATGCAAATACAAAAAATTCAAACACCAAAAATGCAGATACCCATGGGTAAACTGTACATCGGCATTAGACGATTACAATTTTTAATTTTCATTTTGGTTGCTATTATTGGAAAGTGAAAAGTCTGCGGATGGGGAAAAATACGAATAGCGGGGACTTATTAATGATTTACAGGGGAACCCATTTCCATTAAAAATTTTTGAGCGATAAAAAATTAAAATAAATCATGAAAATTAACCTTTACGAAAAAATAAAATGATCGCTGTTATTTTACGGCAACCCCATTTTGAAGTGATTTTTCTCTAGTTTTTTTCTTAAAGGGTATGTAGTATTAGTTTTAAAAACACTACAAAATTTTTACGGACCTGTAGATGCACCTTGTTTCACAGAAGTACTTGCACTTCCTTTTGCTGGAGAACGTGCAGGAGTTTTTCTAGTTGCTGATCGTTCTGTTGAAAAAGTATATTTTTAATAAACTCCTTGAAAATTTTCAAGTCATTCCAAACGCGTATTTTAAGGGCTCATTTACATACAGTAAACGATTTGATGTATTTAATGAAAATTTTTATCAGATATTAAAGGGAAGACTTAAGTGCGTTTTATAAAATTTTTTTATCTTAAACTGACTGTAGAATTTAAACTAAGGGCGATTTTTTAAGAACAGATTTCAGGAATATATTATTTGAAGTAATGAATATTCTTATTTCTATATACTTGTATAAAATAGGATGTTTTAGTAAGAAAAGGTTTATTTTCAATTCAATATTGAATTGATAGTATTTCGAGGAAAATTTACGTCCAAAAATACGAAATGCTCAATAAAATTTACAAAAAGTTTTTTGGCATTACGAAAGAATAATACACCTCTACATTAGCAAAATTAAATTTTTTATTTGAAATACTAATAATAAAAGTGTTAAGTTACCCTCCGAAATATATTTTAAAAAAAGTAAAAAAGAATATCTTTATTTACTTAATGGATTTCACAAGTGTTGTTTTTAAATAAGTTTAATACGCTAAAGATGTTTTTAAATATTACTACCTAAATTATCCCAAAATTAATTATTTTATTTAGCTATATAATTTCAAATATCATGACCGCAACTTGCACTTTAGGAAAATAGAAACGATTAATAATTTTTGAATTTTTGCCCTGAACTAAAGCCCATCAAAAAATTTAAATTCGTCAAAAATATGGTAATATATTATTTGATTTAACTTTTTCTGAATAAAGAAATATATTTTTACATATCGATTTATATTGATGTAGTTGTCCTTCGCATATTACACAAATTTTAATGTTTAATGTCTTATATTTGGTTATTATAAAATGGGGCAGATTTTAATTTTTAAATTTAGTTCAAAAGCAAATTATGATGTTATATAATAGAAACTTTCATAGTTTCCTTTTTAATTTTAAAATATTACAATACAATGAATCTTTACAAAGTGTCTAAGTTAATAAGAAAAAAATTCGAATTCATATACAAATTATGCAAAACTTTATTAATAGGCCATATGTTATTAGTTAATTTAATATATATATATATTAACAATAGAATTAAATTATATATATAAAAGAAACTTTGAATTGCTGACAGTCAAAGAAATAAACCCCATACTTTTAGTAGACCTCGATCGATTATAAACACAAAAGATTAACTTTTTAACTGAACAAAAGATAATATAATTTGTTGGGAATTGTTTCTTTTTGTAGTTGCTGAATATTTACAAAGCATTAAAAACATCGGAAACGCTGGCTGTAAAATTGTATTATCAAACAATAATTATAATTAAACATATAAATACACCAGCGGTAAATCTATAGATGAAAGAAATACATTTACTAAAATAGGAAATTTCCTTCCATTAAAGTACTGATACTAGATTTTAAGGAAAAAAAAAATCTGCAGCTTTAGTCTTGCTATGAATAATGAACTATAAAATGAAAATATGATACTATTTAAAAATCAATATTTTTGAGGAAAATATTTATTACAGTGTAATATTGCATGGTGTTTAAAATTAAAATTTTATAAACTACCCAATTTTTAATATTTTACAACACATAGATTTAATCAAAGCTATTACATGATTTTATTTATACCATATTGATTATAATGGGATGAATAAAATAATTTATTCTTCATTTTATTCTTATTTATTTCACATAATTATGTATTATAATTCTTACTAAAGAGAGTGGCTAAAAGAAAATTTGCTGATTTCTCTAATTTCAAATAGATTAATTTCTTCAAATTCTACGTTATTACTTTTTCAAACCTAAAGCCTATTTTCAATTTAAAAACTACGAACAAAAATTGATATGTTGCTTTGTATATATTTCTTATATTTAATAATATATGCTAGAAAAATTCATAAAACTTTAAAAGTAGGGTTTTTTTTTCAAATTTACATTATATTATTAAAAACTGTCATAATTTTAAACAATCTTTTAAACGAATTAAAAAGATTGAGCCGTAATTACAAGAAAAAAATTAAAAAGATAACATTTTCTACTATTAAAAAAAATTCTTTCAAACAAGATTGTTAGGCAGTTTTTAAAATTAGGTGCATAAACTACCATTATATTCTAATTGATTATCTTTATAATAAGGCATTTTTAGTTTTTATGCTGATGTTAATTTAATTTCTTTAAAATCTTCTAAATTTTTTTGTTTATTTACTTCAGTTTCAAAACATTATTTGGTCATTAACCGTGAGAAAATAACATTCTCGACTGTCAATCACAGCCGGGCACGATTAATATAAAATCAATATAAGTATGCCAGTGACTTGAATTTCAACCTACTTATAAAAGACACAAAATGTGATATCATCAGTTATTAAGACTAAAAAAATGCAATTTACGCATTATTTATGGCATTTAACTTCCTATGGAAATAGAAATTTTGTACAAATTTCATACTTGGTGGAACAGGCGCTGACTGTGGTGCCTGCGGCGGTTGTGGAGCCTGTGGCGGTTGTGGAGCCTGTGGTGGTTGTGGTTGTGGTGCCTGTGGAGCCTGCGGTGGTTGTGGTGCCAGTGGAGGTGGTTGTGGTGCCAGTGGCCGTTGTGGTGCTTGTGGTGGTTCCGGTGCCTGCAGCGGTTGTGGGGCTTGAGGTGGTTGCGGGGCTTCTATAGCTATATAAAAACGTAATTAAAAGTAATAAGAAGATAAATTTATGTTTGTCAAAACCCTTTAGATTAATCTGTTAATAAAAATTCAAATTCCTATAAAAATATAAATAAATAGTAACTCAAATTATAAAATCTCTTAATAAATTAAAACTCATTAAATATTAACATTAGGTAGTAAGTAGGAAATTATATTGAATCATATATAATTCACACATGAAGTATTTTAACTCTTCACTGTGTTTTTTTTCTTGAAATTCATTTTTATAAAATATAAAAATCATTTCTATATCTTCAACGTAAATAATTTATCAAATATTAGGCAGTGAAGCTCTAAAAAAGACACGAAATGTCATTACTAATTAAGAGTAAAAAAAATGTAATGCAAAAAATTCAATTTAGGCATTTGCCTTAGCAAAAACAGTATGTTTGTTGTAAACAAAGTATAATGTTGTTCCTTTCATCTTTCGCATACTGTGTGAGATAAGCTTTTTTATTCATTATTTGTTTCTTATGAGATTAAAATAGTGCATAATGCCATTTCTTAAAAGTAAATTTATTTTCTTGTAATATTAATAATTGTTTAAAAAATTAAATATTACTTTTCATTTTATTATTTATAGTAAATATCAGTAATAATAAAATATTTGGATATTTGATAATTCCAAGTAACAAATAAGTACTTCCATTCTAAATATTTGTTTATTTGGTATTGAAATTTATTTATTAATTAACAAAACGGAAAGAAAAACGATGATATCCAAAAATATTTGAGTATCGATCAATCGATACCATACTTGAGTATCCATTAAAACATATGATATTTAAGAAAAAAATAGAAACATAAAATAAGGTTAAATTTTTTGACCAATATTTTTTCATCCAAATTTAAATTCGTCAAAAATATGGTAATATATTTGATTTCTCCTTTAATGAATACAGAAATATATTTTTAAATAGTTTTATATTTTTATAGATATACTTCGCATATTACACAAAATTTTATGTGTAGTGTCGTATATTTGATTATTATAAAACGGGACAAATTTTAATGATTCCATTAAATTGATAAGCAAATTGAGACGTTGTATATTAGAAGCTTTTATGTTTTCCTTTCTAATTTTAAATATTAGGCATACAAATGTGTAGAGATACTTTTAGAAAGAAATACATTTACGTTTACACTGAAATAAACGTTTACAAAAGTGTCTAAGTTAATAAGAAAAAAATTCGAATTCATATATAAATTATGCAAAATGTTTGATATATAATTAATAAGACGATGATATTATGGTAATATAAAATATATATGTAAAAAATAGAATTAAATTAAAAATATGAATAAAAACTTTGAATTTGCTTACTCTCAAACAAATAATTCCCATACTTTTTAGAATACATCAATATTTAATTTCAAAAAATTAATGATTCTAGTAAACACCCAACAGTTTAAATTAACTGAACAAAAGAAAAACTAATTTGTTGGGAATTGTTTCTTTTTGTACTTGCTGAATATTTACAAATATTTGAATGTGTGAATCGCAATATAAATACACTTTTAAATACCTTTAACAATAATGAAATTTACATTTAAATAAATTTAATATTTACTTTTAAAGATGTTTGAACTTCAAACTTCGGAACTGAACTGATGTGCGTAGAATTAATTTTTTTTTCTTCTTTTTTACCTTATTTATACGCAATCATACAGTGAGAGTAAAAGCATTGGAAACGCTGGTTGATAAATTATTTTGTCAAACAATAATTACAATTAAACACATTAATATACTAGAGAAAAGTCGGTAGATGAAACAAATACGTTTACGTTTAGTACAATCCTTCAATTAATGTAAAGATTCTAGATTTTAAGGAAACAATCTGCAGCTTTAGTCTTGTTATGCCTTTTGTAAGGCATGTAATTTTAAACTGTATGCAGATTTGGTGATGTCCAATTCATAAATTAAAAAAAAAAAAAAAAATTACGTAACTATGTATTAACTAGTTAAAGATCCCAAACAGGCCATATATAAGATATATTAAAATTAAAAGTTACTTTTTTCTGCAGTTGCTCCAAGAGTTGTAATACCTGAGAATCCATTGGTGCCGGTGGATGTAGTCTCACCCGCAGGAGATGTTTCCTGCGAAGCAGATGTGGCACTTCCTGTTGTTCCATCACTGGCAATAGAGCCCGGGGTACCAGTTGTACCAGTTCCCGAAGTTTCAGATGTTACTCCACTAGTAATGCTTACTGGAGAAGTATTGGTTGCCGTGGATCCACCATTAGAATCCGAGGCGGAAGTACCTGCAGATCCAGTTACGTCACTTGCAGTTGATCCCATTGTACCACTCGAAGCAGTTCCCGAAGTTCCAGAGGTTACTCCGCTGGTCGTGCTTCCTGGAGTAGCATTTGTGTTCGTTCTCGTAGATCCAACACTAGATGTCGAGCCTGAGGTGCCTATCGATCCACTTGCAGCGGTACCTGATGTACCACTGCTTGATGTTGTTCCTGAAACACCAGTGGTTCCAGTTGCAGTAGATTTCGTGGAAACGACACTAGATAAAGATGATCCTAGAAAGATGTGTTGATATTTCTCATTTAATTTATAATATAATGTAACAGAATGTGTAATGTATATCAAATAAAAAAAACTATGATTTTTAAGAACGTTGCGTTGAGATTAAAATTGTGACAAGCTATTATAATTTAAAAGACATTCTAAATAATTACTAATATGATGAAACTTTCAAAGAAAAAGTTCTTTATTTTAAAATTGTACTTTTATTTATTGATTAATTTTTTTTAAAAAGTTCTGTAGTATTAGTTTCAAAAATTCAATAAAAAGTTATACGGACCTGTGGGTACACCTTGTTTCGCAGTAGTACTACCTTTCGCTGGAAAATTTGAAGAAGTCTCTCGAGTTGCTGATCGTTCTGTTGAAAAAGTTTATTTTTATTAAGCTTTTGAAAATGTTAGCATCTATTTTAATAACTCTTTTACATATAGTATGTGATGTAAATAATGATATTTTTTTGGCATATACTATGCTTTTTATATAAAGTAATAATTTTTCTGGTCTTATGTAGACTGTAAATTTTAAACTAACGGAGATATCTTTTAAGAACAGAATACACCTAGATATTAATATCTTTGTTGGAATGAATATTCTTATTAATATATATTGTATGAAGTATGATGATTTGGCAAGAAAAGGACTATTTTCAATTCATATTGAATTGACAGTTTTCGGAGAAAACGTGCGCCCAAAATTACTACCTGAACTATTGCTTTAAAAGGTTTGTTTGATTCAAATGAATAATATACATTTGCATAAGCAAAATTATGATATTTATTTAAATTATAATTTCTCTTCTATTTTATATATTGGACATAAAAATGTTTAGAGATACTTGAGAAAAAAATATATTTACATTTACACTGAAATAAAAGTTTACAAAAGAGTCAAAATTAATAAGAAAAAAAAATTCGAATTCATATATAAATTATGCAAAATTTCTGTTATAAAATTTATAAAACGAAGATATTAGATAATTTAAAATATATATAAACAATAGAAGTACATTAAAAATGTAAATAAAAACTTTAAATTGCTTACTGTCAAACAAATTAAACCCATACCCTTTACTAGACATCAATATTTAATTTAAAAAAAAAAAATAAATATTCTAGTGAACACAAATGTTTAAATTAAATGAACAAAAAGAAAAACTAATTTGTTGGGAATTGTTTCGTTTTGTAGTTGTCGAATATTTACAAATATTTGAAGAAAATTTTCTAAAGAATCTTATGTATCTCGTATGAGAATGAATTTGTGAAACGCAATGTAAAGAAACTTTTAAGCACCTATTAACAGTAATGAAATTTACTTTTAAATAAACATAATATTTGCTTTTAAACATATTTGAACTTCAAACTTGTGCGTGGAATTATTTTTCTTCTTTTTTTTTTTTTACCTTATTTATTTTCATTCTTACAATGAGATTAAAAATATTGCAAACGTTGGTTGTTAAATCATCTTGTCAAACAATAATTATAATTAAACACATTAATACTCGAGCAAAAATTCGGAAGATGAAACAAATACGATAACTAAAATAGAAAGTCTCCTTCACATAATGTACTGATACTACAATTTGAGGAAAAAAATCTGCATTTTTATGCTTGCTATGCCTTCTTTAAAGCATATAATTCCAACGTTAAGTAGATTTGGTGACGAACAATTCATAAATTTTTAAAACATTTATTTAATTATTTATTAACTCGTTATAGATCACATAAAGGACATATATAAGATATATTGAATTAAAAGTTACTTCTTCCTGTAGTTGCTCCACTAGTCATAATAACTGAGGATCCACTGGTGTCAGTTCCTGCAGTCTCACCCGCAGGAGATGTTCCCTGCGAAGCAGATGTGCCACTTCTTGTTGTTCCACCACTGGCAGTAGAGCCCGGGGTACCAGTCGTACCAGTTTCCGAAGTTTCAGATGTCACTACATTAGTTATGCTTACTGGACTAGTACTGGTTTCCGTGGATCCACCACTTGAAGCAGAGGCAGAAGTACCTGAAGATCCAGTTACATCACTAGCAGTTGATCCCGGTGTACCACTCGTATCAGTTCCCGATGTTTCCGATGTTACTCCACTGGTCTTGCTTATTATGGTAGCATCGATTGTTGTCGTTTCACCACTAGAAGCTGAAGTTGAAGTTCCCGAAGATCCAGTTACATCACTGGGAGTTGATCCCCTTGTACCACTCGTAGCAGTTTCCGAAATTCCAGAGGTAACTCCACTGGTCGTGCTTCCTGGAGTAGCACTTGTATCCATTCCCGTGGATCCAACACTGGAAGTCGTGCCTGAAGTTCCTGTCGATCGACTTGCAGCGGTTCCTGATGTATCACTGCTTGATGTTGTTCCTGAAACGCCAGTGGTTCCCCTTACAGCAGATTTGGCGGAAACGACACTAGATGAAGATTGTCCTAGAAAGATTTGTTGAAATTTCTCATTTATTAATAACAGAATGTGTAATGTATATCAGATAAAGAAATAAGTTATCAAAGGACGTTGCGTTGAGATTAAAATCGTGACAAGCTATTACAATTTAAAAGTAATTCTAAACATTTACTAATATGCTGAAACTTATTTAAAAAAAAAGTTTTTCATTTTAAAATTGTACACTTTATTTGTTAATTAATTTTTTAAAAACTTTTCGTAATATTAGTTTAAAAAAAACGATAGAAAGTTATACGGACCTGTAGATGCACCTTGTTTCGCAGGAGTACTTCCTTTAGATGGAGAATTTGAAGTTGTCTTTCGAGTTGCTGATCGTTCTGTGGAAAAGGTTTATTTTTAATAAGCTTTTTGAAAATTTTCAACACGCAATTTAATAACTCTTTTACATATAGTATGAGATGAAATTTTTTTGGCAAAACATTAAGCAGACGGCTTAACTGCTTTTATATAAAGTAATAATTTTTTTTTGTCTTAAACTGACTGTAAATTTTAAACTAAGACAGAATTCTTTTAAGAACAGAATACGTGAAGATATTACTATATTTGTAGGAATGAATATACTTATTAATATATATATTGAATTAAGTATGATGACTGGGTAAGAAAATTACTATTTTCAATTCAATATTGAATTGACAGCATTTTGAGGAAACTCCGTCCGAAAATAATAAATTATCCATGGATTTCAAAAAAGGTTTTTTTGGTTCTTATGAATAATATACATTTACATAAGCAAAATTAAAATAATTATTTAAATTATAATTTCCTTTCTAATTTTAAATATCAGACATAAAAATTATATATACTCCAGAAAGAAATATATTTACGTTTACACTGAAATAAACGTTTACAAAAGTGACTAAGTTAATAAGAAAAAAATTCAAATTCATATATAAATTATGCAAAATTTCTGTTATAAAATGTATAAGACGATGACATTAGGTAATTTAAAATATATATAAACAATAGAAGTAAATTAAAAATAAAAATTAAAAACTTTAAATTGCTTACTGTCAAAAAAAAAATGAACCCAATACCTTTTAGACGACAACGGTATTTAATTTTTTTTTAAATTAATGTATCTAGTAAACACCGAAAAGTTTAAATATATCAACAAAGGAAAAACTGATTTGTTCGGAATTTTTTCTTTTTGTAGTTGCTGAATATTTACAAATATTTGACAAAAAGTTTCGAAAGAATCTTACGTATCTTGTATGAGAATGGACGTGTGAATCGCAATGTAAATAATCTTTTAAACACCTATTAACAGAGATAAAATTTACATTTAAATAAACATAATTTTTACTTTTAAACATGTTTGAACTTAAAACTTCGGGATTGAATTCATGTGTTTGAAATTGATTTTTTTCTTCTTCTTTTACCTTGTTTATATGCAATCGTACTGTGAGATGAAAAACATTGCAAAAGCTGGTGGATAAATCATTTTATCAAACAATAATTATAATTAAACTCATTAATATAACAGCGAAAAGTCGGTAGATGAAACAAATACGCTTACTAAAATAGGAAATCTTCTTCGATTAATGTACTGATACTAGATTTTGAAGAAAAAAATCTGCAGTTTTATTCTTGCTATGTTTTTTTTAAAGAATATAATTTTAAATCTTATGTAGATTTCGTGACGCCGAATTCATAATTTTTTTCAAAAATTTAAATAATTATTTATTAACCAGTAAAAGATAAAAAAAGGCCATATATAAGACATATTCAATTAAAAAGTTACTTCTTCCTGTAGTTGCTCCACTCGTCATGATACCCGAGGATCCACTGGTGCCAGTTCCTGTAGTTCCACCAGCAGGAGTTGTTCCCTGGGAAACAGATGTGCCACTTCCTGTTGTTCCATCACTGAGAGTTGAGCCCGGGGTACTAGTCGTACCAGTTCCCGAAGTTCCAGATGTTACTCCACTAGTCATGCTTACTGGAGTAGCATTGGTTGCCGTCAATCCGGTACTAGAAGCCGAGGCGAAAGTACCTGAAGTTCCAGTTACATCACTGACAGTTGGTCCCGGGGTACCAGTCGTACCAGTTCCCGAGGTTCCAGATGTTACTCCACTAGTCATGATTACTGGAGTAGCATTGGTTGCCGTTGCCGTCGATTCACCACTAGAAGCAGAAGCTGAAGTGCCCGAAGATCCAGTTACATCAATGGCAGTTGATCCCGCTGTACCACTCGTAGCAGTTCCAGATGTTTCTCCACTGGTCGTACTTACTGGGGTAGCATTGGTGTCGGTTGCCGTTGATTCACCACTAGAAGCTGAAGCTGAAGTGCCCAAAGATCCTGTTGAATCACTGGCAGTTGATCCCGGTGTACCAGTCGTAGCAGTTCTAGATGTTACTCCACTGATCGTGCTTCCTGGAGTAGCATCTGTCCCCGTTCCTTTAGATCCAACAGTAGAAGTCGAGCCTGTCGATCCACTTGCTGCGGTTCCTGACGTACCACTGCTTGATGTTGTTAATGAAATACCAGTGATTATAGTTACAGTAGATTTTGCAGAAACGACACTAGATAAGGATTGCCCTAGAAAGATTTGTTTATATTTCTCTTTTATTTTATGTCATAATTTAATAGAATGTGTAATGTATATCAGATAAAGAACTATGATTTTTAAGAACGTT
Source organism: Caerostris extrusa (assembly GCA_021605095.1). NCBI lineage: Eukaryota > Metazoa > Arthropoda > Arachnida > Araneae > Araneidae > Caerostris > Caerostris extrusa. Next base: position 7,176 of record BPLR01011073.1, on the reverse strand, counting down.
GCGTTGAGATTAAAAACGTGACAAGCTATTAAAATTTAAAAGGCATTCTAAATATTCACTAATAGGCTGAAACTTATTACAGAAAAGGTTCTTTATTTAAAAATTGCGCACTTTATTTATTGATTATTTTTTAAAAAGTTAAGTAGCATTAGTTTTAAAAAAGGATAAAACGTCATACGGACCAGCAGGTGCACCTTGTTTCACAGGAGTATTTGTACTTCCTTTTGCTTTAGAACCTGAAGAAGTTTTTCTAGTTGCTGATCGTACTGTTGAAAAAGTTTATTTTTATTAAGGTTTTTTTATATTTTTCAAGCTGTACCTAGCGCGTATTTTAATGACTTTTTTACATAAAGTAAACGAATATGATGTAATTAATGAATTTTTGGCAGATATTAAGAAGTTATTTATTATTATTTTGTCCACAACAGACTGGGAAATTTAAACTAAGGGAGTTTTTAAGAACAAAATAGACGGAGATATTAATATATTACAAGGCATGAATATTCTTATTACTATATTCCTGTATTACGTATGATGTGTTGGTAGGAAAAGGAAGAAATATATTTACGTTTATACTGAAATAAACGTTTACAAATGTGTCTAAATTAATAAGAAAAAAATTCGAATACATATATAAATCAAGCAAAATTTCTGTTATAACTTTAAATAAGACGATGTTAATAGATAAATCAAAATATATATAAATAATACAAGTAAATTAAAAATATAAAAAACTTTAAGTTGCTCAATGTCAAACAAATAAACCCCTTACATTTTATAAGACAACTATATTTAATTTTAAAAAAATTAAAAATTCTAGCAAACACCCAAATGTTTAAATTAGCTAATTAAAAAAATAAACTAATTTGTTGGGAATTGTGTATTTTTGTTGCGGCTGAATATTTACAAATATTTCATGAAAATTTGCTATAGAATCTTTTGTATCTTGCATGAAAATGAATGTGGGAATCGCAATGTAAATATTTTTTAAACACCTATTAACAGTAATGAAATTCCCATTAAAGTAAACAAAATATTTGCTTTTAAACATGTTTGAACTTCAAACTTCGGGATTGAATTCATGTGCGTGAAATTAATTTTTTTCTTCTTCTTCTTTTACCTTATTTATATGCATTCTTACTGTGAGGTTAAGAATACTGGAAACGCACGTTGATAAATTAGTTTGTCCAACAATCATTACAATTAAACACATAAATTAATACATGCGCGCAAAACGGGTATATGAAACAAATACGTTTACTACGATAGGAAACCTCCTTCATTTAATGTAAAGATAATAGATTTTAAGGAACAAATCTGCAGTTCTCAGTCTTACTATGCCTTTTTTTTAAAAAATTTAATTTAAACTTTTTCTAGATTGGGTCACGCGCAAATCATAATTTTTTGGAGAATTTTTATAATTATTTATTAACTAGTTAAAGGTCACAAACAGGCCATATATAAGATATATTGAATTAAAAAGTTACTTCTTCCAGTAGTTGCTCCACTAGTCATGATACCTGAGGGTCCACTGGTGCCAGTTCCTGTACTCCCACCAGCAGGAGTTGTTCCCTGGGAAACAGATGTACCACTTCCTGTTGCTCCATCACTGGGAGTTGACCCCGGGATACCAGTCGTACCAGTCCCCGTCGTAGTTCCCAGTTCCAGATGTTACTCCACTAGTCATGCTTACTGGAGAAACATTATTTGCCGTTGCTGTCGATTCAGCACTAGAAGCCGAGGCGTAAGTACCTGAAGATCCATTTAAATCACTGGCAGTTGATCTCGGTGTACCACTCATAGCAGTTCCCGAAGTTGCAGATGTTTCTCCACTGGTCGTGCTTAACTGGGGTAGCATTGGTGTCGGTTGCCGCCGATTCACCACTAGAAGCTGAAGCTGAAGTGCCCGAAGATCCTGTTACATCACTGGCAGTTGAACCCGGTGTACCACTCGTATCAGTTCCAGATGTTACACCACTGATCGTGCTCCCTGGAGTAGAATTTGTCTCCGTTCCTGTAGATCCATCACTAGAGTCGATCCTGAAGTTCCTGTCGATCCACTTGCTGCGGTTCCTGACGTACCACTGCTTGATGGGTTTCCTGAAACAACAGTGGTTAAAGTTAAGTATATTTTGCAGAAGCAACACTAGATAAAGATTGCCCTAGAAAGATTTGTTTATATTTCTCTTTTAATTTAAAACATAATTTCATAGAATGTGTAATGTATATCATATAAAGAACTATGATTTTTAAGAACGTTGCGTTGAGATTAAAAATGTGACAAGTTATTAAAATTTAAAAGGCATTCTAAATATTTACAAATAGGCTGAAACTTATTACAGAAAAAGTTCTTTATTTTAAAATTGCGCACGTTATTTATTGATTAATGTTTCAAAAGTTAAGTAGCATTAGTTTTAAAAAAATTATAAAACGTTATACGGACCTGTAGGTGCACCTTGTTTCACAGGAGTACTTGTACTTCCTTTTGTTGAAGAACTTGAAGCAGTTTTTCTAGTTGCTGATCTTTCTGTTGAAAAGGTATATTTTATTAAGGGTTTTTAAAATTTTCAAGCTGTACCTAGCGAGTATTTTAATGACTTTTACATAAAGTAAACGAATGGGATGTAATTAATGAATTATTTTTGGGAGAAATTAAGAAGTTATTTATTATTATTTTGTCCACAACTGACTGTGAAATTTAAACTAAGGGTTTTTTAAGAACAAAATAGACAGAGATGAAAATTTATATAATTTTTATTAACTAGTTACAGATCCAAACAGGCCATATATAAGATATATTAAAATTAAAAACTTGCTTCTTCCGGTTGTTGCTCCACTAGTCATGATACCTGTGGATCCACTGGTGACAGTTCCTGTAGTCCCACCAGCAGGAGTTGTTCCCTGGGAAACAGATGTACCATTTCCTGTTGTTCCATCTCTGGGAGTTGAGCCCGGGATACCAGTCGTACCAGTTCCAGATGTTACTCCACTAGTCATGCTTACTGGAGTAGCATTTGTTGCCGTCGAGTCAGCACTAGAAGCCGAGGCAAAAGTACCTGATGTTCCAGTTACATCACTGACAGTTGACCCCGGGGTACCAGTCGTACCAGTTCCCGAAGTTCCAGATGTTACTCCACTAGTCATGCTTTTTGGGTAACATTGGTTGCCGTGGCCATCGATTCAGCACTAGAAGCCGACACGGAAGTACCTGAAGATCCAGTTACATCACTGGCAGTTGATCCCGGTGTACCACTCGTAGCATTCCCGAAGTTCAGATGTTTCTCCACTGGTCGTGCTTACTGGGGTAGCATTGGTGTCGGTTGCCGTCGATTCACCACTAGAAGATGAAGCTGAAGTGCCCGAAGATCCTGTTACATCACTGGCAGTTGATCCCGGTGAACCACTCGAAGCAGTTCCAGATGTTACTCCACTGATCGTGCTCCCTGGAGTAGAATTTGTCCCCGTTCCTGTAGATCCAACACGAGCCTGAAGTGCCAGTCGATCCACTTGCTGGCGGTTTCTGACGTACCACTGCTTGATGTTGTTCCTGAAACAACACTGGTTAAAGTTACAGTATATTTTTGCAGAAGCGACACTAGATAAAGATTGCCCTAGAAAGATTTGTTTATATTTCTCTTTTAATTTATTTTTCATAGAATGTGTAATGTATATCAGATAAATAACTATGGTTTTTAAGAACGTTGGGTTGAGATTAAAAACGTGATAAAATTTAAAATACATTTTAAAATTTAAAATACATTAGTTTTTTTTAAAATTGCGCAATTCATTTATTGATTAATGTTTTAAAAAAAGTTATAAAAAATTATAAAACGGACCTGTAGGTGCACCTTGTTTCACAGGAGTACTTGTACTTAATTTTGTTGAAGAATTTGAAGCAGTTTTTCTAGTTGCTGATCGTTCTGTTGAAAAAGGTTATTTTTATTAAGGGTTTTTAAAATTTTCAAGCTGTACCTAGCGAGTATTTTAATGACTTTTTTACATAAAGTAAACGAATGTGATGTAATTAATGAATTTTTTTTGGCAGATATTAAGAAGTTATTTATTATTATTTTGTCCACAACTGACTGTGAAATTTAAACTAAGGGAGTTTTTTAAGAACAAAATAGACGGAGATGAAAATTTATATATAATTTATTAACTAGTTATAGATCCCAAACAGGCCATATATAAGATATATAAAATTAAAAACTTACTTCTTCCCGTAGTTGCTCCACTAGTCATGATACCTGAGGATCCACTGGTGCCAGTTCCTGTAGTCCCACCAGCAGGGAGTTGTTCCCTGGAAAAAAGATGTACCCCTTCCTGTTGTTCCATCACTGGGAGTTGAGCCCGGGATACCAGTCGTACCAGTTCCAGATGTTACTCCACTATTCATGCTTACTGCAGTAGCATTGGTTGCCGTAGCCGTCGATTCAGCACTAGAAGACAAGGCAAAAGTACCTGAAGATCCAGTTACATCACTGACAGTTGATCCCGGGGTACCAGTCGTACCAGTTCCCGAAGTTCCTGATGATACTCCACTAGCCATGCTTACTGGAGTAACATTGGTTGCCGTTGCCATCGATTCAGCACTAGAAGCCGAGGCGGAAGTACCTGAAGATCCAGTTACATCACTGGCAGTTGATCCCGGTGTACCACTCGTAGCAGTTCCCGAAGTTCCAGATGATTCTCCGCTGGTCGTGCTTACTGGGGTAGCATTGGTGTCGGTTGCCGTCGATTCACCACTAGAAGCTGTTGCTGAAGTGCCCGAAGATCCTGTTACATCACTGGCAGTTGATCCCGGTGTACCACTCGAAGCAGTTCCAGATGTTACTCCACTGATCGTGCTCCCTGGAGTAGAATTTGTCCCCGTTCCCGTAGATCCATCACTAGAAGTCGAGCCTGAAGTGCCTGTCGATCCACTTGCTGCGGTTTCTGACGTACCACTGCTTGAGATTGTTCCTGAAACAACACTGGTTAAAGTTACAGTATATTTTGCAGAAGCGACACTAGATAAAGATTGCCCTAGAAAGATTTGTTTATATTTCTCTTTTAATTTATAACATAATTTCATAGAATGTGTAATGTATATCAGATAAAGAACTATGATTTTTAAGAACGTGGCGTTGAGATTAAAAACGTGGCAAGTTATTAAAATTTAAAATACATTTTAAATATTTACTAATGGCTGAAACTTATTACAGAAAAAGTTCTTTATTTTAAATTGCGCAATTCATTTATTGATTAATGTTTTAAAAAGTTAAGTAGCATTAGTTTTAAAAAAATTATAAAACCTTATACGGACCTGTAGGTGCACCTTGTTTCACAGGAGTACTTGTACTTCCTTTTATTGAAGAACTTGAAGCAGTTTTTCTAGTTGCTGATCGTTCTGTTGAAAAAGGTTATTTTTATTAAGGGTTTTTAAAATTTTCAAGCTGTATCTAGCGAGTATTTTAATGACATTTTTACATAAAGTAAACGAATGTGATGTAATTAATGAATTTTTTTGGCAGATATTAAGAAGTTATTTATTATTATTTTGTCCACAACTGACTGTGAAATTTAAACTAAGGGGAGTTTTTTAAGAACAAAATAGACAGAGATGAAAATTTATAGTATAATTATTTATTAACTAGTTATAGATCCCAAACAGGCCATATATAAGATATATAAAATTAAAAACTTACTTCTTCCGGTTGTTACTCCACTAGTCATGATACCTGAGGATCCTCTGGTGCCAGTTCCTGTAATCCCACCAGCAGGAGTTGTTCCCTGGAAAACAGATGTACCCTTCCTGTTGTTCCATCACTGGGAGTTGAGCCCGGGATACCAGTCGTACCAGTTCCAGATGTTACTCCACTACTCATGCTTTCTGGAGTGGCATTTGTTGCCGTCGAGTCAGCACTAGAAGCCGAGGCAAAAGTACCTGAAGATCCAGTTACATCACTGACAGTTGATCCCGGGGTACCAGTCGTACCAGTTCCCGAAGTTCCTGATGTTACTCCACTAGCCCATGCTTACTGGAGTAACATTGGTTTGCCGTTGCCATCGATTCAGCACTAGAAGCCGAGGCGGAAGTACCTGAAGATCAGTTACATCACTGGCAGTCGATCGGTGTACCACTCGTAGCAGTTCCCGAAGTTCCAGATGATTCTCCGCTGGTCGTGCTTACTGGGGTAGCATTGGTGTCGGTTGCCGTCGATTCACCACTAGAAGCTGTTGCTGAAGTGCCCGAAGATCCTGTTACATCACTGGCAGTTGATCCCGGTGTACCACTCGAAGCAGTTCCAGATGTGACTCACTGATCGTGCTCCCTGGAGTAGAATTTGTCCCCGTTCCTGTAGATCCAACACTAGAAGTCGAGCCTGAAGTGCCTGTCGATCCACTTGCTGCGGTTTCTGACGTACCACTGATTGAGGTTGTTCCTGAAACAACACTGGTTAAAGGATTACAGTATATTTTGCAGAAGCGACACTAGATAAAGATTGCCCTAGAAAGATTTGTTTATATTTTCTCTTTTAATTTATAACATAATTTCATAGAATGTGTAATGTATATCAGATAAAGAACTATGATTTTTAAGAACGTTGCGTTGTGATTAAAAACGTGGCAAGTTATTAAAATTTAAAATACATTTTAAATATTTACTAATAGGCTGAAACTTATTACAGAAAAAAGTTCTTTATTTAAAATTGCGCAATTCATTTATTGATTAATGTTTTAAAAAGTTAAGTAGCATTAGTTTTAAAAAATTATAAAACCTTATACGGACCTGTAGGTTCACCTTGTTTCACAGGATTACTTGTGTACTTCCTTTTATTGAAGAACTTGAAGCAGTTTTTCTAGTTGCTGATCGTTCTGTTGAAAAAGGTTATTTTTATTAAGGGTTTTTAAAATTTTCAAGCTGTACCTAGCGAGTATTTTAATGACTTTTTACATAAAGTAAACGAATGTGATGTAATTAATGAATTTTTTGGCAGATATTAAGAAGTTATTTATTATTATTTTGTCCACAACTGACTGTGAAATTTAAACTAAGGGAGTTTTAAGAACAAAATAGACAGAGATGAAAATTTATAGTATAATTATTTATTAACTAGTTATAGATCCCAAACAGGCCATATATAAGATATATAAAATTAAAAACTTACTTTCTTTCTGGTAGTTGCTCCACTA
>BPLR01011072.1:0-54863 GCA_021605095.1 Caerostris extrusa | reverse complement strand
CAGAACACTACTCTAGAACACCAAATTTGAAAAAAAGAACTAAAAATAAACAATAAATAGAAATCATACTAAAGCATTCTAATTATTCTATGTTGTAAGCAGATGAAATGTCAATTCTTTCTTGATTATCTTTGAAAATTTGATAGTTCCCTAAGCTTGTTTAAACAGTAATGATGAATTACTAAATGGCAAATATCTTATTTAAATTCTTTATAGTGTAATTCTTTCTTATTTTTTATTCTTTTTAGTGATTAATAATTTTTTTAGATTAAAATACTTTTCATTTAAATATTTGATAATTTAATATCAGAAACAAACTAAAAACATAATAAAATAAACATTTTAATTAATTTTCTAGTGCTAATTTTAGAATTCTGTCTTTTTCAAGATGATTAATTAATTATTTCAAATTACAAGAAAAAAAAGCCAACAGTTGAAAAATCTATGTTAAAGAATAATCTTGTGATGTAAAAACTAATCGAAATAAAAATTATTAATAAAATACATTTTAAAAGTCATAGGAAAAGATACTTCAAGTTTAATAATTAAATTTATTCAATAAAAATATATGCTTAATTTAATACAAGTAAAATAAACTCTTTTTTAAATTTAATATTTTTACAGATTTTAAATTTAATATTTACATTATAAACAAATGATACAAAGTATTAATTACCACTCCTAAAATTTTTATGGGATTTTATACTATCATAAATTGTGTAAAAATATTTTTACCAACTTTGGTAATTAAATTTAATGTAAACCTCATATTTCTCACAGAAAACCAACAACATAAAATGTTAAGGTAACTTAGAAAATGCAACATATTATTCAGAATTTATTCATAATAATAATTGATTTTAAATAGGTTTAGCCAAAAACAATATTTCTAGTTTTTATATCAAATTAGTATATTAACATTAAAAAATAAAAATACAAAAATTTATTTTAATGCAACCAATTTAATAATATTGCCCATTTATTATCAGTTGACACAAGCAAGAACATTAATAGATTTGAAAATAAATGCTTCAAAGAAAACATCAAAACCTTTTCAGAAGTTTTTTTAATTGATTTTTATTTGAACATTTAACCATGCATAAAATTATTCATGAATTAAAAAGAAAATAACATCTTGAACTTTTTTCCAACATTTCAAAACATAAAAATTTTTTTTTGATTATTTTATTTTACTGATATTTAACTAAATATGTAGATAATAAAAAAAAGAATATTTTGCTAAATCAAAAAAAAAATAAATAAATAATCTTTCATAAGCTATGCTTGTTTCACCAACTAAAATCTATATAATAAAAAAATGTGTAGAATGTATATAAATGGTTTGTTTCTTTGTTATTTTGGTTGTAATACTTTTTCAGAGCACAACAAAAAAGCTTAATAAATTATTCTGAAGAATTAAAAGTTATTTCTAATTACCAAGTAATTAGCAGTCATATCATGTATCAAACAACTAAAGATTTACAAAAATAATACACTATTTCTAAAATTCATATATTATATTTAAAAGACTGCAAATAAATGTAAACAGGTTATTATAAAAAAAATCAATATAATGTAGTAATTAACCTAACATCTAATGATAAGCCTTCAAATTAATTATCCTTGAATCCAACCGCATTACAAGTTAAAGAGCAACAAAACCTATTAGGAACAGAAACTCAACACTCAGTTCAACTGTTCACATCATGGAGTAAATGTTAACCAGTAGCAAGATTTATTACTGTGATAATTTTACATATAATTTAAGTTATTTGTAAATATTAAATGTTGGTATGTGACTATGGATGTTATTTCATTGTACAATCTTTCTACACATACAGTATAAATACAGCTATCATAAAAAAATTAAAAATTAAATATATTAATAAACAATTTGATAAAAATAAAAAATAATAATTAATATTTGTAATTACAATTATATTAAATTTCTTAAAAATATTATAAATGCTACAAAATTTTAATTTTATAGTTTATTATTAGAAATATGTCTAAGATTTTTAATAGTACATGATACATTATAATTATAATATAAAATAATTTTCACCACAACCAAAAATAAATAATTGTTTTCCTTGCATAGTCAACTAATGTTATTAAATCAAATTATTGGCTTTCACTTATGTCTATGAAGGATAAACTTCAATTCAGAAATTGTTACAATTTTTTAATTAACTTTGATATTCAGTAAACAAAACTAAATGATAAAAATCCAAGATAACTAAAAAAATCAAAAGTATAAAATTAATATCCATATGCATATAATTATTAAAGGAAAAAAACATTTTTAAATGCTATTATCTAATAATAACTTTTCATAAAAATGGATACCTAAAAGAAAGACATTTAATTCTTCAATGTGCAGTAAAAATCAATTAGTAAAGATCCACTAATACATTTTGAAGCCTAAATTTATACCTGTTTTATTTTTAAAATGACAAAGACCTTATTTTTAATATTAGATAACCATTCAAAAAACTAATAAATATAATTAAAAAAAAGTAACTGTTTTTCCAGAAAAGAAAAATAATATAATAAATAACATATACATATATATATTAGCAGAATGTGGCATATGTTGTCATGCCAAAAAAAAATGCATTGTAGACAATTACAAATTGTGAAGATATTCTCCATGCATACTAATTTTCATGGATATCGTTTGAACGGTATATAAGATGAAATGCTACATCCCCATTTGGTGGTAAGTAACAATAAAGTGGATAGAGCGAATATATTTTCCATACTAAAATACATATTATTACCAAATTTCATAGAGATTGGTTGAGCGGTGTGGAAATTAATATACTGCAACACTATATGGTGGTGACTTACATCAAAGGGTATAGCATAAAAACATTCTCCATGTTTTGTCAAACACACACAAAAATCTCATCAAAATCGGCCAATCCGTTTAGGAGGTGTTCAATGAGAAACACAAGTACAGAAGAATTATATCGATGCAGCACCATCTACCAGGTCCATTGTGAATATAAACCATCCAGGGATCCACTCAAACACACACAAAATTTCATCAAAATCGGTCCAGCCGTTCAAGACAAAATCAGTGACAAATGCATGTACATAAAATTATATATAAAGATGTATGTATTGTTCAAACATAAAAAAAAAACATTAAATGTACATAAATGATCAACCAAGTAATCATGCAAACCAGCTTGATTTACACTAAACTTTGTATACATGAAGCTGATTGATACATCAATAATGATCAAAAACTATTCCCATAATTTTCTTCTAATTTGCAACAATATGTTAGAAATATAAAGAACTAAATTTAAAAGAAATATTTAAATTTTATCAAAACAAAAATAAAATATTAAACATTAAAAAATTTTCAATAATTTAGAAATAAAATAATTAAAACAAAAAATGTATAACTTATTATAAAGAATTATAAAGCAAATAATTGTAAAGTAAATAATAAAGTTTGCAATATTTTTAAGGAATTTTCTTCAGAGTTAAGGTAATTCTTTTCAATAGCCCTCTTGGTTTTTCTAATAGAATTTTGAAATACTTTTAAGATTATATTTATAACTTGAAGAGTGGAAAAAGGGTAAAAAAAGAATATTTGGAAAATAATTTTAATATATATAATTCTTTTTTAATTCTCATATATGATTATGATATATATGATTACTCAAAAGACATATATTTTCAATTTTATAGCTGTGGTATTCGAATACAGTTTTATCTAATTTTAATACCTTATGACAACTTTAAAAAAAAAATCAATACATAATACAATAAAAAATAATAGTTGAATATACACAATTTAAGAAATAAATAATATTAGGTATAAATGCTTAGTCATTTGTAAAATTATTAATTATACCAGTACTTTTTGAATTAATAGGCTATTTCTATATTATATATGAATACAAAATGAAATGAAAATATGAAATACCAAAATGATGGAAAATTACTATTACAATTATCAAAATCACTCAAACAATTCTAATATTATATATATATATATATATATAATTTAAAAAAAAATATATATTCATTAAATGTATCGACAATTGTTTCATAGATCAATTTTCAAAAAATAATTATAAATACAAGTAATTCGTATATAATTATGAAAATTTAAAATTATAATATGCATAAAATTTCTAAAAAAAAAAATTATGACCTAATTCTCAACTACTGCTCAAAAATTAATGATCAAATGTCTTATTTGATAAATATTGCAATTTAAAAGAAAATTATTGAATTTGAGAAACATTTCATAAATTGCAATTTATTAATATTAATTTCAAAATATTTTCTTATATCTGAAGAATTTGTAATTTAAAATCTGTTCATTTCAAATTTAAAAAAAAACATCTTTGAAACAAATAAAATTAGTAATAAAGCTGTGATAAAAAGAAAAAAAAAAAGCATACATAGAAAGCACAAGAAAATTAATAATTAAAATTTCTTTTAATTTTTATTGTAAATTTACTAATATTTATATTTAATTTACTATATTATAAAAACTAAAAAGAAAAAGACAAATTACTTAAAGCAAATAATATGTTTTAAACATTGTTATAAGAAAAGCTACATTACATCGTGAATTTACTTCAAGTAAAATTATCAATCAGTAAGTGACAAAAAAAAAAAAAATTAATATGATCATTTTAAGGAGCATATTATACAACCTGGAAAAACACTAAAAACAAGATAGATAAAAAATAATTCAATTATTATAGTGATATAATTAATTATATTATCTGAATGTTAATATTATATTCATATAAATCATTATTAGATGGGAGTTTTAGTATAAAAATTATTCACTATAAATTTTACAGGAAAAATAGTTATTTTACAGGAAAAAATACATTATTTTGTTCAAATATTGTTTCACTTATTTTCCCATCTATATATAAAAGTAATGTTTTTAAGAGGAGAACGCATTCTATAGAAAGCATTTAAAAAAAAAATTGCATAGATCTTATATTAATTTTAAAAAAAAATATTCCACCGCATAAAACCAAAACTAAGAGTTAAAATTAAACTATTAAAAAATAAAAAAGTTTGTACAATTTTAAAAAAATTATTTAATAAATTACATTTAGTTTTCAAAGAAAACTATAAAAGGCAAAATAAACTTATATTTAAATTCAATTCAATTTATTTTATTGAAAAGTAATGAAGGTTTACATTTTTAATCATTGTCTCAACAGATAATGGTCTGTGCCCTGAATTTATTCTTAATCACTTTCCCCAAAGAATGTCTGCAATTTTTAATTATTATTAAAAACATTTGGAAAATACAGACCTCTTCAATAAACATTATGTATTTTTGTGAACTCTAAACAATGATTACAAAATGTAACCTTCTCATTCAGTGTAGCTCTTTCTTTTGTAATTAACAATTAAACTATATAATGATAATTCTACTAACTTCATATACAGTTTGCAATATCCAGAAATTTGAAGACAGCCTAAACTTTAGTAGTGAGGGATGCTCAGTTTTCTTTTGCACCTTCTAGACTTATAATATCATCTAAAGTTAGTTCAATTATATAATTGTCATTAAGGACATTATATAACAATCAATTCATCAAAATACTTGTAATTATAGGTATTAAAACTATCATTGTCAATTTTATGTACCTAAGTAATGATTTCAATTGATATTATTAATGTCTGAATACTTGTATTATGATTTGTAAAACATATCAACCAAACCTCTATCTAACAGGCATTTAAAGTTACTGGTTTTATCCAGCAGAAACAAATGCAAGGGAATATAACAATCAAAAGAGAAAAATGTTTCTGCATACCATTTAGGGTTCATTGAAAATGAAATGGTAAGTCTACAATATTTTTAAAAGTTTCAATTATATTTTGATCTAGTGGCTGAAGAAAGTAGTATTACATGGAAGTATAAAGAAATTTTAGGATGAAATGCAAATTATAAACTTCAAGTTGTATAAAAATAATCTGCATAAAAAGAGAAATTTATTTATATCACTAAAAGATTTTGAAAAATATTCAGCATATAAAGTTAAGTACTTAAAAACTAATATATTAGAGAACAGAGATTGTCATTACAAGAATGTTTTAATTTAAAACATATGAAATACTTATATATATATATATATATTTATAACAGCAATATTATTATATATTTATAACAGCAAATGTAATACTTATAATGTTGTATGCACATAATGTACATAAATATTAATGCATATTGTAATATTATACAATATATTATAAAATATTCATTCAAAATAAAACAGAATATCTGTAAAAAACAGGTTAGTCACTTTAAATTTAAACAAAACATATGAAATTAAAATGGTTATAAGAATGTACTATACAAAAAACATAATTCAACAAAAAATATTTTACTTACATATTTAATCTCAAAATTTTCATTTAATTTGATACATGCAATTTAAAATATTTAGCTCAGCAATCATTTATTTTCCACCTGAAATTTGATAAATGGAAATAATAATAAGCATTCTTTGACAATAACAGAACAGTGATATAAATCAAATAATCAGGAGAAGGGTAATACAACCCTTCATTCCAAATTTTAAAAGATTTTTAACATACCTTAGTTTGAATAAAAATTCTTATTAATAAGTTCTTTACTAAAAAGAAAAAAAGGTAAACAATATTGAAAAGTTAGAACACATCTATAGCATTGAAGAATCTCATAGAACAAAACAGATAACTTAATATTTTAATTAATTTCATTTTAAAATAATACCATATATAAATTACAAATTTCACCTTATTACATAATTTTTTTCAAAATTACTTAACTATTGCCTAAATATAATATTAAAAAAGACATTTAGACAGAATTATTAATATAAAAAGAAATTCGTCATTCAAAATCTGTCTACATTAATTTAATATTTTTAAACTTCTTTAAATATTCCTCATACTAATAAGATAAAAATTAGCATTTCTTTAAATGATGATTAAACTAAGATAATGAAAAGAAAAAATGCATTCTAATAATTAAACAGATTTATAAAAAGTGGCAGGTTATATTTATTAAGAAATAAATGGGATAGATAGATGTGGGGTGGTTTCAGAAAAACTTGATATGCATATTTAATTTTAACATTTCTTTTGTTTTACTGGTGAAAATTAACACTTAAATTTTAATGGGCTTTAATTGGTAAAAAACACAATAATTTTAATAAAAATATTTTTCATTTTCAAAATATCCGATTGTATAAAAATACGTCTAAATAAAATATTTTTGCATGAAACAACATTTTATAAAAATGCTTTTTCACTTTAAAAATTTTAACAGTAAGACAAATAAATATATCTTTGTAAAGCAACTTTATTTTACACAAGTTACATATTAGATAAATATAAATTTTTTTTTTTTTTTATATATCAGAAATTTGAAGCAATTTAACAAATATAATTTTTTTAGAATATTATATTTATTTGATATTAGTGACTAGCCCAGCAGCAATAGTTGAGCCACCACTTCTTAACATGAATCTTCCTAAATCTTTAAATTCATTATATAATTCAATACAGATAGGCCTATTAACTTCAATTTCTACAACAGCGCTTGAATTTTTATTCAAGCATCTTGGTTTCTTCTTTATTACTTCACCAGTACTACGACTTAGCTGAGATACAAGTTTTTTCACACAAGCCTGTTCACTTAAACTTTGATAATGTAGTATTACAGGAAAACCTTTAGTGATTGGAACAGATAAGTTAAAAATGACTAGCCGAGCTTCAAACCTGCTAGTAACCTTCACAGGTTTATCTAAACTGCAGAGCATACTGCCAGAGGAAATATTATTGACATCAACTCCAGACAGCTGCAGCATTACATGATCTCCAGCAAATCCATAAGAAAGAGGCCGCTCATCAACAGAAATTCCTTTGGCAACAGCTTGCTCCCCAGCAGGCATAACAAGAACTTTATCACCACTTTTGATGAAACCAGCTTCAATTTTACCAGCAGCACAAAAGCCACCAGATATACCTTTGAATACATCTGACACACATAGACGAAAGGGTTTATCAATAGGTCTTTCTGGAGGTTGGAAGTTATCAATAACTTCAACTAATGTAGGACCCGAGTACCAACTTTTTAAAGTAGGTTCTGCAGGTCCCTTAACAAGATTTTCCCCAGTAAGGCCACTACAAGGCACAAACTTCACATCGTTTTCTTTGAAACCGACTTGCTTCAAGAAGGAAGACATTTTTGTTTTTATGTCTTTGAATCTGCCTTCATCCCAACCAACATTATCCATTTTGTTAACAGCAACTGCAAGTTCTGTGACACCAAGAGATCGAATTAGCATTGTATGTTCTCTGGTTTGTCCACCAGCCTCAAAACCAGTTTCAAATTCACCTCTGGTAGAATCTACCACAAGTACAGCAACATCAGCTTGAGCAGCTCCTGTTATCATGTTTGGTATAAAATCTTTGTGACCTGGAGCATCTAAAAGAGTCACAGTTCTATGAGTTGTCTCAAAATTATTAAAAGCGACATCCATGGTAATTCCTCTATTCCTTTCTTCTGGGGTTTCGTCTAATACCCAAGCATACATAAAAGAACCTTTTCCAAGCTTTTTTGAATCTCGTTCAAACTTGTGCATATTCCTCTGGGAAACATTTCCAATATCATATAATAAGTGGCCCATCAAAGTACTTTTACCAGCATCAACATGTCCAATTACAACAAGATTAATAAGGGGTTTTTCATTTGCTCTTTCAGAACTGTATAATTCTTTCCGCTTTTTTCATTTCTTGTTGACTTGACGGTGGATGATTTAAGCTCTTCGTTTTTTTCATTTGCAGACAGATTTTCATATGTAGACAGGGACACAATTTGGTCCTTTTCTTTATAGGTTTCATTAACTTTAATACTGTCATTTTTCTCATAGATTTTCTTATTTGCAGGACTGGCACTGGCACCTATTACTTCTTTTTGTACTTGTTTCGTTTGCTCAGAATCTAACTTTCCAACATTATTTGCCACATCCGATACGGATTCAAGGCGAATTTCAGATTTATTTTTAGAATCCACAAATGCGGGTGTTATCAGCGGGACAGTTGTCTTAACACGTTGTGGTTTCGGAGCTTTATCTTGCAGAATGGCATCCAAAGCTTCTTCTAAATTAAAACCATGATCTAGTGCAGCTTTTTGTAATTTTTCTTCAGGTATTGTGTCACCCACGACATCCTGTAGAGCTATTACACATGATTGTAATTTAGCACGATCAAGACTACTTAGTTCAGAAGTCGATATGGAGTTGACAGAAGTATTTAAGCTTTCTTCACCACTCGTTTCTTCTTCTGGAACAGATTCTGGAGTTTCGAAATATGCATTCATTTGAGTTCGAGAATTACGATTGTACAGAAACTGTGCTTCTGTACGAGGTGATATACAGAAATCATCTTCAACAGAATGCCCGTAACATGAATGAAAATCATCATATTCTTCATCAACATCCAGAGCTCTTACATTCCTATGTCGAGCCATGTTTTTATTGACGTTGCGTATACAGATTCAATTTTTCCTGCAGTCTTTCAGATTCCAAAACAAATAAAAAACTACTAAAATTACTATGTTGCCAAAGTAATATAACTACAATATAAAAGTAGGCGATAAATGTTAGTTTAAACCAATATACAAAAATGTTTTAAAAATAACTATTAATTCTTAAAAATTAAAACGAAAATGTAAATTTACTCTACAATATATTGAATAAAACTTTATCTTGAAAAATTTTAAATTGTCTGCCACCTGCAAATTAATTCAAGAATCAAATCTGTAACTATAGAAATCCTCCGCGAAGTTTGGTGTAAAAAGAATTCGATGAAAAATCGATTTTATTTTATTAAATTATCCATTTTTCTGTCAAAGTAAAACTATTCTAGATAAAGATCAGATAAATGTGAATTTCAATTTCATCCAATAGTAATATCCATTCATTTCTATACAACGGGTTGTGCGGCTTGTGGATAAGTAATGAATCTATAAAAGTTGTGGAACCTTTTACAATGACAATATTTTCAGTGAATAAACATTGGCCACTAGTAACACTAAGTTTGCTACCATGCTTGAACTTTAGTAATCCCCACTTTTGCAAACTTATTAACAAATATTTTATGTGTCTATTGATACGCGGTGTATAATTGGAATGTTTTAAAGCGTTTTTTGTTTTGTTTTTTTAATTCGTTTGAAAATTTTAAGCGCTAACCACCGTATCATTTTAGATCTAAATTAATAATAATGCTAAATATTAGTTTTAGTAAGAGTTTCTTGTGTTTTTTTTTTTTTTTTTTTTTTTTTTGTCTCTCAAACAACATCAACAAATTTTATTAGTTATTTCTATTTATATACCCGATGTAAAATAAAGAATTTAATGTGTAGTACTATATTTATTTACCATGTTTTAATATTTGGTTCGATTTTTGCAAGAACCAGACATAAAAAACCAATTAGTCATCATTGTTGAATAAAGATGTCGAGTGCCTGAACGCGAAGCGTTCATCTACTCAATGGTGTGTGAAGGCAGTAGGAAAGAAAAGTCATGAAAAATAGATAATAATAATCGTATGATTTGAGAGAAAAAAAGAAGAAAGTAAGAAAAATGTAAATCATCGGTGATGGAAACGTAACAAGAAATTTATGATCAGTAAATATGCGTTGAAGTAAAATATCTAAAAAGCGATAAGTGAGCAGGAAATTATGGCGGTTTGAGGCTTCGATTCCATTTAGAAGTAGAAAAGGATACTTGTATTTTCCATTCAATTGCGTAAATATAGTTTGTGCCTTGATGAGAGGATTTTCGTGTGAGTAGCAATGGTATTGAAGAAATTTCAGAAAGTTTAGTAATATAGTTGTCAATAGAATCAATTTTTAAATCTTGATGAATTGTAGAGTTGCGGACAAACCAGGGTGTACCAATTAGTCAAACTATTTCTTTTCGTCAATTTTTAAATATTCATGCCTGAAAGTGTTTATTAATAAATATATGTTGATTCAAACATTATTACGCATTTAATTGCTTTATTTAGCAATAATCAAATCTATGTTTTTAGCAATTTAAAAAAAAAAAGCTACAATTCTTAGAGCAACGTAATTACAAACATTTATCAAATCTGTGATAGCCAGACTAACTGAGACTCAAAATTATTAGAATAAGAACGATAAATAGGTCGCTCAAAAACAACGATGGCCTGCGATCTGAGCATCTACGAATAACATAAAAAATAAAAAAATAAATCTTTTTAAATAAAAATTGCTGAAAAAGATACAAACAAAAAAAAATTAATATTTTTTTCTGATTTAATGTAAAAGATGATTATTATTATTATTTTTTTTAAGATTGAACATCAGGAGTTAAAAACTTTACGATCATATATATTTAAAACTTAAAATTCTTATTTACTTTTATCTTTTTCATAAACATTGAAAAAATTTAGTTCTTTCGTTTCGATTTATTTTCATTTTTCTAGAAATATTTAAAATGAAAAAGTTTTCTTTTCCGGTCAGTACATAATTATTGTCCAATATATTCGATTATATCTAAACCAGAAGAGTAGTAAAAGCATTTTATTTATTTTGCGTAATGATAAAATTAAAAAATAACAAATCAAATTTAAAGTGATATATTTAAATTTAATGCGCTTCTTATATCAAAATATCTTAATTACAATTTACTTACAATTGAATCCGTGTATCACAAAATTCCGGTACATGAGAATCGGTTAAACATGTGTAAATCTTCACATGCGGGTAGACTGGTATTTTTACCTCGTGTACGTATATCTCAATTACTATTATTTCAGTTCCTAAAATCTGTGTATAAAGGTAGCGAAATTCATGTATACAGATTCTTTACCCTAACACAATGAAGTATTTTATTGCGTTCTATTATAATAAAATTGTTTTAAAAAATTAAGTTGTACAATGCTATAATAGCAGTTTTTAATTAAAGTTTGTGCATGAGACGGATATTTTTAACTCTAAGATTTACTTGCATCACTAACTTACATCAAAATTTAAACTCAAAACATATTTTTTTTAAATATTTCAAAGATGCTCACGAAAATATGTAAAACTTTTTTGTTTGTTTAGTGCATAATTTTTTACATATTGAAATTCAGAATTTTGTGCTTTATAAGAATAGATATATATTTAGAACTTTGCGTGTTTCGCCCATTTACTATTAGATAGCAATTGTGTTGTTTCGTATTCCACTGATACACAGCAACATCTAGACCAAATCCAAGAACCCATGTGGTCTCAAGGTAGGTGGTCAGTAGGTAGAAATCTGACTTGGCTCTATGACGCTGACTTTTTAAGGGGTAGGATTGTCAGACCTATACCCAAAGCTCTACAATCATATTAGACCGGGAACTACGGCTTAAAATGGATTTCGAACCATTACAAGCATTCATGGACAGCCAGAACTCGAACCCAAAACCTGTGGCACCGAGCGCCAAAGTGCTAGTGGCTCGGCCATCAGGCCCAGATAACAATTGTGTTTACAAAATTTGACAGTGACAACTACTACAAAGTTGTTCTAATACTACATTAAGGCCCAACTAGCCATAATCTTTGTAACTTGATGCATAGAAACATATGAACCTAATTTAAATGAAGGTAACACATGCTTACCTTTATTCTTTTGAACATATACATGTAATAAGTATACATGTACTACATTTAAGAACCTAGGTATGCAGGTTTTAATCTACATTCGCTACATGGGTTCAACGGTAGTGTACTTGCACGGCACATGCTTCCGAATGCACGGAAGCTTATGCTTCATCTCGCATTTGCTAAATACACGATTCATGTATTGTTATGTAGTCATGTTTAGAGACTTTATTATAATCATTTGTGTAATCCTAATATAATTAGATAAGTAGAAAAGCTGACAAGTAGGCCGAATACAATCGATCGACTTTATAATGAAGAAAAGTCATTTGAGAGGGGTTTTGATTACAATAAAAATGAATTTAAATTGCTAATAATCAAAACTTAAAATTACGTTATATCAAATAAAAAAATTATAGGAAAAAATTCCACAATACTTATTAAACTTTTGTTTTTCAAACCTTCTTTGCTCCATTTGTATTTGATTTGCACCCCTGAGAAATAATCGATTCTTTCATTTCCGTTTTTAAAACGAATGTAAACTTTGCACATAATCAGTAGTCGAACTATACTTTACAAAGTGATAATGCATGTAATTAGGGCAGGAAAGCTCTCTAACATGAATCAGCTAGCGCATAAGCTGCAGATACTGCATTCAGAAACGAAGATGTGACAATAGTGACAGCGTATGTGATTATTTCGCATCGAGTACAGGTTATCTATGTTTTGTTTCTCGAGTCATTTCCAAAAATATGGCAAATAAATATATGGAGTAGTTACTCCTGAATGTTCTCTAGAAGACAATGTAGTCACATTATGACCTACCGTCTGAATACTATTTTCTTATCACCTTTATTATCCTAATCATTATTCTTATTTTGTCAAAGTAAATATGACATTTCCCGATTAATATTTAATGGTCCTCAAGTACGAGAGTTTTCATGATAGTTGATAGAGATGATCAAGATGATAGTTAAAATTTTTCAAAATGTTTTTTTTTCATTATTAAACACTTACTTATTCTGTTCTTTGAAGGCGTAAAAGGTAGTATAAAATCGAAATATAGATTGAAGGGATTAAAAAAAAAAAAAAAAAATACTTCGATAATTTTATATTTTTTCCAAAATTTTTATGACAAAGTTTATGCCGAGCGAATCTGGAAATTGCAAATTAGTTATACTCGATATCATTTTTTAATAAAATATGAATACTGTTTTCAAATACTGGGCATTGTGACAGAGGTCTTGCGCCACTTAGTAAGTAGCGCAACGTGCTTTACCAAAGTTACGTTAAGAGCCTGTATTAAATTGCAATTCTGATTGGGCCACTACAGTTTAAAACGATCCCCTCCCCCTCCTTCCAAGCGGGGCATCTTTAAATTCACACCCACATTTTGGAAAACAAAAGATGTACTTTCTGGTTTATGAATACATCTTACGGAATTTTTGCATGCTCATCTCTGTTAAAAGCATGAACCCAGGGCCGGATTTTCCTATAGGCTAACTAGACTTCAGCCTAGGGCCTCAAGATCAAGAGGGGCCTACATTCAAATTGTTGGCAAAATTAGAATTACACTATTCTAAAAACTGTAAACACTAAATCGAAAATAAGAAGAAATTCTATGCATACTTCTTCTTGTTTCTGGGGTCTGAATGGCGTTCGGTACCATAGGTTTCGGGTTCGAGTCCCGGTGGTGCCATGGATGTTTGTAGTGGTTCGGAATCCACTTTAAACTGTAGGTCCCGTCTAATAGGATCGTAGAGCGTTGCGGAGGAATTGTTACTCCGCGTCCGTGGCTTATCTTCAAGTTACACGCGCCCCCTGGGTAATGCAAAGTGAGTAACGTCTGTGCAGCGCTTGCTTTAAGGCATCCAAGACCAAGCAGTCTAAGTGTTTGCCAGCTGCATTAGAAAGAAAAAAAAAATTTCTTGTTTCTTTGTAAATGTTGTGTGTTATGTGTGATTAGTTATTGTTACAAGTACTACATATGGGTCCAAATAAGTGTTCTCGACTTTTTTTTTTTATTCATTATTCGTGCCACATTTTTTATAAAGATTAGTACCCATCACAACACGCTTCATTTAAAATATTGATATGTATCACAGTAATGATATATTTTATTATCTCTCATGTAATTTACAAACTTAAAAATGGGAGGTGAAAGGGCCTCATAAGTGGAATAGCCTAGGGCCTCTTTTCATCTAAATCCGGCCCTGCATGAACTTTTGGTTTGGCAACGCTTCTCGTGTTTTCGTAATAAACTTTTTTTTTGCTCAAAACTCAATGTATTATAACCTTCAAAATATTCCAGACCCCTAGAATAAATAATATATATGTTGTATTTTTTTCTCCCTAAATAAAAAACAGCTTATATTATAAATGACATGGTATTGAATTAATGCGGTACCCCATTCGTTACACAGCGTCTCATAAAATAGCACATTATGATATTTTGTGAGGTTATTATGTAGATAAAAACAAGTAATATAAAAAAAAAAAAAAAAAATTTAAGTCAATTCCTACTTTTTTTCACTATATTACAGAAAATTCCTTTACAAATAATTTTTATTCCTTTTTTTAAGTTTATCTGGCGCCATCTATTGGTAGATACATGAAACTTAAATCTAAAAAAATAAAATTAATGAATTAAATTTAATGAATAACATGTGAAAAAACTGTATTAACATCCAATGTCATCCACTACAAGTTCAAAAAATGTATTCGAACTTGAGTGGATGAATAAAAATATTTATGAACGATCGAAAATTTGAGCAAGATATATATAGGGAGAGTGTGAGTTAATAGAAGAAATTGAAAAAGTCGCAACCTAGAAAAGTCGTCGACTATATATCGCTTAGTCACCGCCTTTTCCCCGCTGTCTCTAGAAATGCACGATAAAACTACGGATTACTGTCTTGGTATGCTGATAATGTTTCATGTAAAGTTCAGTGGGAAATTTAAAAGTAGCATTTTATTTAAAATAATAACAATGATATATAATAATAATAAATAATATTGTTTAATACATAACAACTTTCTACAACCGAATAAACAACCCTTTAAATATTTTCTTTCTTCTTCATATTATATCTCCCCCTCCTAAACTCAATCATATGGCTATCAAATTTCTAACATCTGGTGACGGGAGAATGAGAATTACTGGAATTGAATTACGTTAACCTAAAGAAATTGTCAATATACTTCCGGTTGCAACATTGTTGACTTTTAGGGGTACAGGATTCAAGATCAAACCGGGATATTTTTTATTGGTAAAATGGCAATACAAATTTTTATTTATTAAACAAAATTTTAGGTGGTTTCAATTCAGCGGTTAGTAAGTCTCGTTTATTTATTTTAAGTCAGCTTGTTTACAAGAGCACAAAAAATAACGTCAGCTATGAAAAAATCGCCAATCACGAGAAGTCGCCAAATTTGCGTAAAATTCAATTGAATAATTTCTTAACTAACACTGATCCAATTTCGGCTTTTTTATTCTTTTTCAGTTGATCCAGGCTTTGTACTAAAAAGTATCCTTGCCAATTTTGGTGATATGTGCATCTAAATTGTGTTCGTGCGTAGGCGGACATATACACAAACATTAAGAAAAATATATGTAGATATTTATTTTATTGAAATACATTCTTTTTCTTCATTGGCGCAACAGCCCCATGGTGGACCAAAGCCGTCTACTTACTGAAATTACGAGACAGGGAGATGTTTTTTTTACGGGGAGTAGGGTTGCCCTACGTCATGTTAGATCGAGACCTACGATTTAAAGTGAAGTTTAAAAGCACTACAAAACATCTATGGCACCTCTGGGACTCGAACCTGAAACCTGTGGTATCGAGCCTCGGGGCGCTAGTCACTAGGCCATCAGACCCATAGTGAAACACCTGCCAAATTTTAATTTAATTTAATTATTTATTTTTATTTTATTTTATTATTATTTTTTTTTTTTCGATTATTCGAATCAGTACTGATCAAGTTTCATTACACTTTTTCATTTTGTTTTTATTTTGCCTAATAAAAACTTTATTTTCATTAAGAAACGATAATTTATTATCTTAAAACAATAAAGGTGTATTTAAAATGATTTTTTTATTGACAATAGTTTTATTCTGATACGAGCTTGTAATTTCGATTAAAAAATATTAATTAAAATAATATAGATTTGAAATCTTTTTGTAGTTAAATATATTTCTAAATATGCATTGTTATCGTTCTAAAGAGTATTAATTTTTAAAAATCATTTTAATGACATCTGTCTAAGTTCTTAAAAAGAAGAAAGTATAATTTTTTAATAATTATGAAAAAAAAAAAAAAAAAAAAAATTATTTTTCATGGTAAACATTAAATTTGGTTTCCTACTAAAGTCGGTAAAAAACTAATAAATAAACATCCACTTTTAAGAAACTCAAGTATTAAATTTAGTTGTGATCACATCTTCCAATGGAATCATCCAAATACTACATCATTCATAAACTTTTTTTAAACCGCAGAACAGGTTTTGCTGATTAAAATTTCATGAAATGTGTAGTGAAATATTGGAACGTTCCATTTGTTGACGACTGATAACTAGCATTTATTTATTATCTGATTTTTATCATGGTCTTTCCCAAAATTTGTTTTTTTCGATTATTTTATTTTTGGCCTCAGATGGATTAAAGTTTTGCTGATGTTGTCCTAATTGTGTAATGCTATGAAGTAATACACGATCAGACAGCACGAATAATATGAGACAGGCGATGTGATAAGATTGCTTAACATACTAAACTTTTTGCACTTGTATTTTTCTGAATTCTTATTTTGCGACTTTTTGTTTGTTATTTTTGCTCAACAAAACTTACCAAAGTAAGATATCATATATTATTTACAGAAGACAGATAATATTTTGGGGCCTGATGGTGGAGTGACTAGTGCTCTAACGCTTAGTGCCACAGGTTTCGGGTTCGAGTCCCGGCTGTGCCATGGATGTTTGTAGTGGTTCGAAATCCATTTTAAACCGTAAGTCTAACATGACTCTAGGGCGCACGGCTGACAATCCAACCCCTTAAAAAGAAAAACATCTCGTCTCGTAATCTGCCAGTAGCTGTTGCGCCAATGATAATTATGAGGATATCATATTTTATCACATGAAATAAATTAGAAAATGTTGAAATGAAATATTTTTTCTACTACTTGAAATTTTACCTTCTCATATTAGAACATGTTCAAAACCCTTTTATGAAAGTCAAAATTCTAAAATGATATTATATACAGTAGAACCTCTTTAAGTCGAACCTCGATAAATCGAAAACCTCCAAAACTCGAAAAATATTTTTGTTCCCTTCCCTTCAAGCCCCAAAACCTCCATTACTCGAAATTTCAACCCTCTATAAGTCGAAATAATTAGTCAATTCCCACAAGGCATTTTGGTATATATTTTCCCTCATGGTTGTGATATATCTGTAAAGTTTCAAAAATTCTGGCATGCCCCGACCATTTCTTGTATCAATTAACAGTTCAATGATATCTTGTTCGGAGTCAATGATATGTGATGCCAATGTTTTTCATTTTGCCCTCATAAAAATAAATCAAGATAAACCTTGTGATCATGATGGCCATAAAAAACTCGTACACCTCGATCAGTTCCGTGGGTGCTTTCAATAGTGTCTAACTAATTCCTGACATAAATGTTGAAGTGTATTAGTGTAACACCCTACTGAAATAAAATTCTTCCTCGAATAGACTCAGAAATATGAAATATTTGAGAGTTGTTGTACATTAAATTTGCCCTATCGTCAATTTTACCTTTCAAATATTTTTAAAGCCTTACCACATGGGCTTGTTTCGTGATCTTCCACGTTAAGCAAATCGATGTTGATACTCAAATTCATAACTCGCTAGAGTTATCGCTGCATGCTCATATAACATTTATTCTCCGTAGCTCAATTGTATGAAGTATTATATATCTCATTTTGTGAGAACCAATAAGGACAGTGCGGTTTATGGTTACATAATTTTTCTTCCATACAAACAAATTCACTAAAGGTCATACATACTTATTGTTTGATTGGCAAAAGCATGTTTGCTTCACGTAGAAGGTAACGGAACAAGTCCGTGTGATAAGGCGCTTTAGTCAACACCCCTTAAAAGCCGCATTTTCAAACGCAAATTAAATGACAAAAAAATTATTTTGGTTCCATCTACCACCTTTCATAATTTAGCCAGATATTTCCTCCGTATATAATAAAAAATCTACTTTTGAACTACACAACCTTCCTGTAACGTGGTTCAAAGTAAGGCGCCTACAGTTAACCAAAAAGAATTGCCATAAAACATATAATATATAATTAACTACACATAAGCATTTAGAAATAAACTGAACTTAATAAATAATTATGCTAATACATTTATCGCTACGAAACTACTCTTAACTGCACTGTATAAATAGGAAGACAAAAACATAAAATAATGTTATCAAAATTAATTTTTTTCCTCATCTGTACTTCCTTTTTAAATTACGTTATTGCACAATGGTTTTTAATACAGTACATATTTAATAATTTGTTACTCTTGCAATTGAATCATTTTTAAATAATAAAAATTTCTTTTTTACCTTTTCAAATAACTGTTTTAATTATAAGTGTTAATTTATATATATTCAGAAGTGTCGTATTAATGTAAATGAATTCTAATAAAGTAATGCTATATAATTTACAGTATTTTCAATAATTAAAATCCGTTGCAACAGTATTGTATTTTTGATTAGGCTTTAAAAAAGTACTCACAATACTGCACCATTACCTTAGTTTAAAACTAAGATAAAAAGAAGCATAATGTGAAAATCAAACCCAGCACCAAAAGTATTAATATAATATACTCTCAGTACAGGCCTGAATAACCGAGTGACTAGCGTTCTGACGTTCGGGGCCACAGGATTCGAGTCCCGGCGGTGTCATGGATGTTTGTAGCTGTTCGGAATCCACTTTAAATGACTGGTCTAATATGACTGTAGAGCGTTGGGCGTAGGACTGACAACCCTACCCCCGTAAAAAGTCAGTGTCACGGAGCCAAGTTAGACTTCTACCTACGGATGCTCCATCACAATAAAAGCTGCCCCCTTTCCCTTCGACCATGAGACCACACGGGCCCATGGGCTTGGTCTAGATGTCTAGCAAATGGGATAAGAAATAGCAACTATCAGTACATTATTTCCTATTTTTTACATTTTATTCTTTAAAAGTCACGTTTCTAATTATAGCATTCAGTAATATTAGCAGTTCAATATATATTTATTTATGGGGCCTGATGGTCGAGTGACTAGAGCTCGGTACCACAGGTTTTGGGTTTGAGTCTCGGTGGTGCCATGGATGTTTGTAGTGGTTCGGAATCCACTTTAAACCGTATGTCCCAGTCTAATATGATCGTAGAACGTTGTGGGGTAGTGGTACTCGCGTCCGTAGCATATCTTCAAGCTACACATGCCCCAGGCTGAATGAGTAACAGCGGTGCAGCCCTTGTTTATGGCATAAGATAACTGTCTATGTATTGCCAGTTGCATTAGAAAAAAATAATTATTTATTTATTATTCGTTTATGATTTAACTATCGAACCTATAACCTGATTATAACAGTTGTTTTCGTATGACTATATTACAGCAGGGTGTCAGAATATTTTCATGGTATTATAGAAAAAAAAATGTTCAAAGAAAAGGATAAAAGATAATAATAAACAAATACTAATTTATTTTCATCAGATACCTTTTTTGAGCTTTTAATTCCAGTAATTTGCGGTCATTTTAACTTCTAGTTTACATAGCAATTATCTTACAATCACAAGTTTCTTGTGAAATTTTCCTCTTGTACTTCATGAATACTTCAGGGAAAAGAGCTAGAAGGAATTTTTATGAAATGAAATGTTTTATTATCCTACAACAAACTACTTTAAGTTTCTGATGTCATTATTCATAATATCCTTAGAAAAAGAGCTGTGTTATTTCTTTTAAAAAATGCAATTAAGTTTTTGATGCATATTCATGTTTCGTTTTCACCAATTTTTCAATTTTTATTATTTCAAATTTCTCATATTTCACGATTCGGAATGATTGATAAGAAAATATATCCCTTTAATTTAGCATTCAAAAAGATTTGAAATATTTCTCAAACATTTTTTTCTTTAAATGAATAAATATCTTAAAAATAATTTTTAAAATTAATTATAGCATTTAATTATTTATTATTTTTAAAATTTCTCACCTATTTTACAATTCGGAAAGGGTGATAACGGAAAATACATCCCTTTAATTTAGCATTTGAAAAGATTTGAAATGCTTCTCAAAATTTTTTTCTTTAAATAAATAAATATTTAAAAAAATAATTTAAAAAAAAATATTTATTATATTATTTAGTTATAATTTAATTATTTATTACTTTTCAAATTTCTCACCTATTTTACTATTCCGAAAGGATGATAACGAAAATATATCCCTTTAATTTAGCATTTAAAAGAATTGAAATGTTTGTCATAAATTTAATTTCTTTGAAAAATGCAAAAATGATTTTTAAACAATAAATAAATAAATGTTTAAAAAAAATTATTTATTATTATTTTTCAAATTTCTTTTTAAAAAATGCAATTAAGTTTGTTGCGTATTCATGTTTCATTTTCAATTTTTATTATCTCAAATTTATCACCTATTTAACGATTTGGAAAGGAAGATAACGAAAATATATCCCTTTAATTTAGCATTACAAAAAAATTTAAATGTTTAACACAATTTTTTTTTAAAAATGCAAAGATTAATTTTTAAAACAATAAATAAATAAATAAAAATTTTTTTCTTGAAATTATTTATTATTATTTTCTAAATTTTTTGTAAAAATGCAAATAATTTCTGTTGCATATTCATGTTTCGTTGTCAATTTTTATTATCTCAAATTTCTCACCTATTTTAAGATTAGAAAAGGATGATAACGAAAAATATACCCCTTTTAATTTAGCATTTAAAAAGAATTGAAATGTTTCTCACAAATTCTTTTCTTTAAAAATGCAAAAATATTTTTTTAAAAATAAATAAAAATTTAAAAATAATTTTTAAAATATTTATTATATTATTTAATTATTTATTATAATTATTTTTTAATTATTTATTATTTTTCAAATTCCTCACCTATTTTACGATTCGTAAAAGGTAACGAAAATATATCCCTTAATTTAGCATTTAAAAAAAAAAAAAATGAAGTGTTTGTTACAAATTTAATTTCTTTAAAAAAAAAATGCAAAAATTATTTTTAAACAATAAATAAATAAACGTTTAAAAATATATATATTATTATTTTTCAAATTTCTTTTAAAACATGCAATTAAGTTTTTGTTGCATATTCATGTTTCGTTTTAATTTTTTATTACCTATTTTATGATTTGGTAAGGATAATAACGAAAATTTATGTCTTTAATTTAGCATTTAAAAAAAAAAAAAAAATTGAAATCTTTTTGTAACATTTTTTTTTTCTTAAAAATGCAAAAATTATTTTTTGAAAAAAAAAAAAAATAATAATAATAATAAATATTTAATGTTAAATAATTTTAAAAAATAATAAATAATTTAAAATAATAATTTTTTTAAAAATTATTTATTATTTTTTTCAAATTTCTTTTAAAAAATGCATTTACGTTTTTGTTGCATATTCATGTTTCGTTTTCAATTTTTATTATCTCAAATTTATCACCTATTTTACGATTTGGAAAGAATGATAAGGAAGATATATCCCTTTAATTTATCATTTAAAAAAATTGAAATTTTTGTCACAAATTTGTTTCTTTAAAAAAAGGCAAAAACTATTTTTTTAAGAATAAATAAATAAATTATGGTTTAAAATTTTTTTTTATATTATTTAATTATTTATTATAAATATTTTTAATTATTATTTTTAATTTTCTCACCTATTTTACTATTCGGAAAGGATGATAATGAAAGTACAACAATTTAATTTAGCATATAAAAAGAATTGAAATGTTTCTCACAATTTTTTTTCTTTAAAAAATGCAAACATTATTTTTAAACAATAAATAAATAGCTACAAAAATGAAATTATTTAATATTATTTTTCAAATTTCTTTTAAAAAATGCAATTTTTTTGTTTTGCAAATGTTTATTATTTTGAAAAATTAAATTAAATTTTATGCAATATTTTGAGTAATTATTTTTAATGCAGCACTTTTAGTTTTAAGGTTCTCTTTTATATATATATATATATATATGAACCAAAATAAGTGCAATGTAAAATTATTAATAAATAATAGTTAAAATTAGAATGTTTACTTTGGATACATTTCCTACTACTTACAGAATGATCTATTGAGCTTTCTCAAACAGTAACAGTTTATTTTGTTGACCTCCTTCATAGAAAAACTCTTGGGTATGCACACCTTAGCACATATAACTCGGAATTGCCTCATAAAATAAAACACTTTTATTTGGGAATTAAGTCTATTCAATACAGTATCTTTGCTTTATTCAGTTCTAGCAAATGATTGAAAAATTTTCTGTTCATAAGTGGCATTACAAATTTAACAATAAAAAACAATGTGAAGTTCAACGAAATGTTCTCCCCTATAAATGCTTTCTTTCTCCCCATACTATGTCTCCTCCATCTTAACTCACCTCTGTATCAATTAAATTTCGAAATTTGACTTATTTCTGAAACCTGACTATTTTCTTATTCATTAATAAAAAGCGAACCAAAACAGCTTATCTCCCGTTTGGAGACAACACAAAGTTTTTAAATTTGTCTCATAACTGAGATTTCGCTGGGACATTTTCATTGGTACAATCCCAATGCAAAATTTTTCTATATTTTTAAACAAAAATTTAGGTGGTTGCATTTCATCGATGACTATATGTTATTTATTTTATGTCAGCCTGACTATGAACAGTACAACATCATAAAAAATAATTTCAATCATAAAAAAATTCCCAAACTGGCATAACATCTAATTAGATAATATTTTAACAAATATCGATGCAATTTTGAAATTTTTCTCTATTGATCTAGACTTTGTACTTGAAATATCCTTGCCAATTTTCCTGAAATGTTTATGTAAACTGCAGCAGTGCATAGGCAGGCATACTTGATATGTATATTATTACCCTTGAAATAGAAAATAAAACAAATTCTAATATTTTTGTAATGTAATCCAAGTATATATGAGCAAATATCAATCTAATCACAGTTTCATAGTTAATCCTTTGACACAGAAACTGTTATAGCGAAAATATGATTTTAAAGAAATATTTAAAATACTAAATAAATGAATTACACGAGAATGTAATGGATCGTGGGAGGGACATACATGTATTTTTTGTAGTGTAGAAATAAAAGTAATCAATCATTGCATAATAATTAAAAATAGATTTTTCTATTTTTATCCATTTCTTAACAAACGAATGAACTTTTCTTTCCTGAAGAAAATTCTTAATAGATTCAGTCTCACCTCCATCCTAAGAAAATATATATCTATATATGCAGTCTCACCTTCGATAAATATATCTAGGTATGTAGTTGAAACAGGAAGAATTTTTGAGGAAAAAAATAAGAATACTACAATACAAGATATATTACTTTAAATATATAATAGTGGCAGCAAAAACAGTATCTATAATTTAAATGTACTTAATAATATTAAAGTTTAAGCAGTAGTACCAATTCAAGAAGAAATTTATAGAATTAAATGAATAAAGTGTTTTAAATATACACTTTATATAAGTAAAAAAAAAAAAAAATAGTAATAATAATTTTACAATTTTTTAAATTCAAAATTGAAGTCCATTAGTAGGAATTAACTTGAATCACATCCATAAGTTGCCTGCATTTAAACTCCTTGTTTCAATTTCCCGTAAGTGAATCAATTTAATTAGTCATAATTGTTGATATAAAAATCACAGTACTTTCCATCTCTGACTTACAGGAGCAGCCTGATACCCAATAGGCTAGCACTCTGGCCTTTGGTACCAAAATGCTTCAGGTTTGAATCCTGGCGGGGCATCGTGTGCATTAGTGGTTCGGAATCATAGTTAAGCTGTAGGTCCCTGTCTAATTAGCCTAAAGAGTGCACAAAATGACAGTAGAGGAATAAATCAAACATACAGGAATCCTTTTGTACTGGGTGTTCTCAAATAAAATACTTATAGATAAACAGTGGTCACTTTAAAGTTATAATATTAAAAAAATTAATTTATAGCACACCAAATTTCGAATTAATTAAACAATGATTTAATTTAGTTAAAAATTTAAGGGCTATCTCCTCTAAAGCACAAAATGATAGTTTATTTGTAAATATCAGCACATAAATTTTTCACCCAAATTTTGTACTTAATTTCCAACAAAGGATTTAAATTAAAAAAAAAAGGTTAATTTATAATAAAGCAAAAACAAAAAACTCAAACTAATATATATATTTCTCCTTTGAGGAATAAAATCATTTTTCTTAAATATTCCAGTATATGACATTAACTAAAACTATTTTAACATATTAATCTTTTATTAACTATATTTAGTTATCAATTAATAATCAGCAATAAATTATGTAAGAAACAATTTGTTGACTTTTTGATTTAAGGCATCAATTTTTTTATCATCATCTATATTTAAGAGCATTTAATTCAATTTAAATATTTAAAATCCTTTATTTTATATGATCAGATGAGTCACAGAATGTACTTTTCAACTGGAATTGATGCAGCATTTCAGTTATGCAATATTAAATTTATTTATGGAAATTTAAAATTAATTTAAGGATTTTAAGTAATTTATGGTGTTTATTGAAGTTAGGATTTAAAACATTAATCATTCAGTTAATTAACCGAAGTTTTTAACATTTACCAAACTTCTTTTCATTAATGCCTTTGCCTATTTATAATGCAATTAGTGATTAATCATATTTTCCTATTGATGTCATAAATCACAGGAAATGATTTTAATAATTTAAATTCAAAATTTGATTCTATTATTTGTCACAATCATCATTTATTCAGGAATAATTTATTTTGTATTAAAATATTGAAAACTGTATATTTAAAAGGCAATAACTTCATATAGACTCATCGATTTTTAAAATTTTTTAGGGGTATTATAAAGATTAATTATTTCAATTATACAAATGCAATTTTAAAATATTGAAGTAAACACAACAATTCAATTATTTAAAAAATAATATGCAAAAGTGAGTTTTCTATTTTGAAATATCAAAGTAATGTGTTTTAATATATTTTGAGTTCTTTTTTGTAACAAAAAGATATCTACTTATCTTTCCTATAACTCAAAAACTATGAGAAAAACTTTTCTTTCCACATCTATTATAATTTTATCTGGTTCAAAAGCAAACTTTTTAATTGCTGTCAAAAAACCTTTTTTAATTTAATAAAAATTGTAACACATTTAAAAAATACTGACATAGTATTAGACACCTCTTCCTTCTCTAAAAATTACAGAAACTCTAAATAATTAAATATTATGTATTGCATTATTCATCATTCTTTAATTTTTTTCTAACAATTGTTTCCTTCCTTTTCTTTTACATTTCAAGAAAAAAATCTATAAATAAAAATAATATGAATAAGAAATAATTTATGATATTAGGAATATTCTTGTATTAATACTTCAGTATGTTTAAAAAAAAATTTAAATATTAAATAAATTAGTCAAAATACATTGTTATTTAAATACAATTTGTTTCTTAAATTTAATATGGAAAATTCAGTCTGTTTCTATTCTTATTTTAGATTTAAAAGCAATTTTCTGAATTTTGACATTGCATTAATATTTTGTATGACTTGACTGGAGAAATTATAAATATATATTGAAAATGGAAATTTTATCTGGATTTAATTTTTTTCAAATATAACTAAAATAAAATTACAATATCTACTGAACATAAACCCAGTTCATACTTGCTTGCTTACTAAAAATTAGTAACAGTTATATCTTAAAGTATATTAATGATAAGTGATGATTTACAGCAGCGATCGAATGTTGCACTGAAATTTTCTGTACATTTGCAAAACAAATTAGAACAGAGCACCACATTTTCCAATAAAACTAACATATTTTAAAGAAAGCATCTTAATATGTTAGTATGATTGATATGTTGAATGTAATACTATTAATATGAACTTTTTAACATATTTATTTCAGAAACAAAAATATTTTTTAAAAAATAAAAGCTAATACTTTAAAACGAGTACTAAATTTTTTGAATCGATAGTGTCATATTGACAAAGCATCATCACTTAAAATCTCCCCCTCCCCCTTCCTATTCAATATATTTTTCTTGATCTCATAAATAATTATTCTATATTCAATGTTGTGAACTTTTAATAAAAAGGACTAACAAATTAGCAACCTAGATACCATAATTTGATTTCTCTTAACATTGATACTTCAAAAATGCTTACATAAAATATTTATGGAACAAATCGAATATTTGCATAGAAATGATAAAATAAAAGGTCAACAGTATATTATATTCATATATGAATAATTATTTCATCCATACAAGATGTAGATTTTGTTAAAAATATCATTTGTATATTATTATTTCATTAATATATAACAATCCTTTTTATTCTCACTTCTACCTCATTCACTTCAAATAAAATAAATATTAATCTTTTTAATTACTTCAAAAAGCTTATCTAAAAAGATAATCTTGGCATTTCTTCTTCAGAAAACAAGAATGTAACATTTAAATAAAAAAAAAAATTAAAAATAGTATACATATATTATATGGAGATCAATGATTTTCATTAAAGAAATTTCAATTTTTATGTGGGAATTATATTTCAAAACATCAAATTTATCAATTATGAATAATCTCTTTTTGTTCAATAAATTTTATGAATGCATTTTAAATTAGTAATGTATAAATTTTTATTTTAATCCAAGTATAATAAGCTAATTATCCTAAATTCTTAACAAACGTAAAAGAAATAATGTTAAATTTCCGCTATTTGTCTTTTAAATATATAAGCAAGCTTGAACTTGCGATAAGCTCAAATAATAATCATGGAAAAATTTTAATATATATGAACACTGAAGATTATTTTTTTATAAAGTGGAATGACGAGTTGGCAATTATTCTCATAACAATAACTCAATCCAAATAACTTGGAACATTTTTGCTAGCCAATGGAATATATTTTTAATCCCCCTATAATAATCAAGATTCCTTTTTTTTGATATTTTTATCAAAGTGCATCACTTTATAAACATGATCAAATTTAATTATTTTTCTCCTGCTGTAAACTGATTAAAATCTTAAATTTCATTATATAATAATTTTTAAGTCTTTGCTTCAAAAATCATTTTAGTTCTAAAAATCTTAAATAATACTTTATTTATACATTTCAAAATAGATACTCACTAAACTCTCAAATTATATCCTTACTTTTCAACAACCTTATATATTTAATATATGTTGACTGGTTTATATACTAAAATAAAAAAAGAGGTTTAAATGAAAGTTATCTTCAAAGTGTAAATAATTTTTGCAGTTTCATTGCCAATTATCTTATATTTTTAAACAGTTTTATTTTAATGGATAAAATTCCATACAGTTACAGTAACAATACATAATAGCAATTACAAAGGTAAATATAATACAATTCATAGCAAGCAATATTAAATTGTAACAGGACACATATGAAGGGACTGCCTGAAACAAAGGACTTCATTGGCATTTGAAATGTTGTCTACATGAATATCATTTTTAGGTCTACTACAGCTTCACTTATAAATTTTAAGAATTTATAACAATATCTATTGAAATCAATACTTGATTATTAAAATATACTGAGTAATAAATCTATGTTTTATTCAAATTAAGATTATTTAATGAAGAAAGAATTCAATTTAAAAAAATAAGTTGAAATTACACACAATTTGTGCTTTTCAAAAACAGTATTGTTTATATTTATCCAAAATTAGAAGTTTTAAAGGAATATTTTCCTATGAATTATCCTTAATTGAAAAATTATGTGCAAGAAATAAAATTGCTACAAATTTTTGATTTTTATAACAGGCAAAACAGTGTTTCAATCGTAACAAGTGTTATGCTTAAAGTTTATGGTTAATTTTGTATAATGCATATAAACAGATTTAATCTAATAAAAAATACCTGAAAATACATTTTTGAATTTTTATTCAGAAACTACAGATATTCAATACTTCATGCAATTAACTTACTGTAAAATAATCAGTACAGATAAATTATATTCAGCAACACATAAAAATATTACACAGTACATAAAATTTCATGCTTATGTATTTAAAAACAGTGTAAAACAAACATGGCTTCCTTCATTCAACAATAATAAACTGTAACACTTATTTAACTTTTTAAGTTTGAAATGTTAAAACATATCTATTTAATCAAGCACACACAAAGAAATCTAATAATTGCATCTTCCATTTAATGATGTAAAAAATTTGAGATAATGTATCAAAATTTTCTTTTTTGTTATCTTACCCAAATTACAGAATGATTACAACATATGGAAGAGAGCCTTATACAATATGAATGATGACACTAAGTCAGCAAGTGGCAAAATTGTTCAAATGACAAAAGTACATACAGAAAGTAGTAGAGGGATTGGTCTAGAAGAAATCCATTGCTAGCATAGACTTATTCATCACACTAACTTCATTTACCCCACATTAGCACCACAGTCAAAAGCTGAGCAATTACTATTATGTTAACATTTACAAGAGACAATCAATATTTGATAGGCAAGAATATTCACTTTTGATACTGCAATTAGCAAGTGCAAAACTTTTAATTTATAAAATTTCAATACAGGAAATACTTAAAACCCCAACATTAATACCTTGGGTACACTTGAGTTGAAAGAAACAAAGTAATAAATTTCAGGCAATTTATTTTTGCTTATCAAAAATATAGACATCAATTCAATTCCGTACAAATTGATTTAATAGAAAAAGAATAATAATTTAATGTTTTGAACAAAGCATCTCAAAGAATATCCATGTTTACAAATTAACATAAGCAAACATGTAAAAAGTTTAAAATTTATGACAATACGATTACATATGACAATTAGAATTTAGCAATTGAGCACAATAAACATTAATTTCATGAACTTAAATACAACCTGGTGTTACCTAATATTTATCTGATAAAATCTTAAAAGCAACAGTTGTTTATATAAAAGTGTATCTTAATTACGAATACTAAACATAAATTCTTAAATATTTCAAAAATGCGTACAGATTTTAAAATACATTTTAAATAAATTTCAGTAAATATAAAGCTATAAAAAAACCATATAGATTAATAAAGTCAGATTACTCCTCTAAATAAGGGAATTGCTAATTAATAGTAACACAATACAAACTTCAAGTTCATACATTTCGAGAGTCTATGACATTGTAGATTTTAAATTCTGTTCAGAGAATATTTTTTGAATCTGTCAATTTATAGTCTCATATGCATAAACACAAATATTGTACATCAAGCAATAAGACCCCAGCCTGTCACTTTCATATCAGACAATAAGCAAATTAGCTGCAGTGGAAGACTTCTTTTAAAGTTGATTTTCCAAGAATAAAATAAAAATTACTAAGTATCAGGACAACGATTTAGCAAATGCAGTTTGTATCAGCTATTAGAAAAAAAGTAAAAGAAAAAAAAAATAATAAAGGTTGATCACAAGTCAAGAGAAAATGCTTGAAACAAAACTTTGCGTGTCAGGATATGCTTTTAACAGAAATGACTTAAAAATTGTTTTCATTATAAGCTGAAATTTTTCGGTTCTTGTTCTAGGTAAGAACTTTTCAAAACAGAACACACTTGGTCTTCTTTTTCTTTTTCACTTGCAAAGCTGCTCGTGTGCCAGTTTCAAAAACTTCTCTAACACCTTCTTTAGTTTTAGCCGAGCACTCCAAATACCCATATGCATTGATTTTCTCAGCCATTGAGCGGCCTTCCTCAGGTGTTACAGGCTTCTGCTTCATCTTGGCCAATTCGCAGATTGTGACTTGATCATTTCTGAGATCCTTCTTATTCCCAACGAGAATAATCGGGACATTCGGGCAGAAATGTCTGACCTCCGGGGTCCATTTCTCAGGAATATTTTCTAAACTATCAGGACTATCAATACTAAAGCACATGAGAATGACATCAGTGTCAGGATATGAGAGAGGCCGCAAACGATCATAATCTTCTTGACCAGCAGTATCCCATAGAGCCAGCTCAACTTGTTTTCCATCAACTTCAATATCAGCTACATAATTCTCAAAAACAGTTGGAACGTATACTTCAGGAAATTGATCTTTACTGAAAACTATTAAGAGGCAAGTCTTACCGCAAGCTCCATCGCCGACAATGACGAGCTTCTTTCGAATAGCAGCCATCGTTTATCTTCGGAATATTTCACTTAACGATAAGCTGATGAATGGTTTGCTTTTAATTAATAGTTCATTTGGTAAAGAAGAAGCAGACTTACAAATATGATCGAAGTGCAAAAAAATTGTGTCCAAGTGGCGGTTGATTACAGGAAAACTTATCCGAAAAGAATGTATTATCTACTATGAAACACAAAACAATCCGCCCAAGGTTAGAATGCAAAACTATGGCGTCGAAATTGCAGATAGATACTGAAAAGATCCGGTTCGAGAGTACGTGGCAGAAACGCAAATGATCATGCGCTTAAATTTGTATTTAATTAAATAATAACAACGCTATCTCTAAGAAATTACATACGATATTTAAGAGAGTTTTAAAACTAATATGAAATCGTTGAATATGCTTTAGTTTCTATTGAATACAAAATTAAGAAAAATAATTTTCATCAGAAAATATTTTTTTAAATTAAAAAATAAGCAAATTTGTATTAATATTTAATACATCAATAGTTTTTCTTGTCTTTTCATAAAAAATTTTCTCGTTTCTTAAAGGATTATAATAAATGTATTGATAGAAATTCAGTGATTTAAAAATATATATATATATATATGTTATTATTTTACAAAAATTTTCATCATTTAATATTTAATTTACTGTAACGATAACAATCAAATATTATTAAAACAATTATAAAAATATGCAAATTTCTACAGAATTTCTCATAAAAATTATAGAATTCAAATATGATAACTTTCTTTTTGCAATAATTTACTTCTACTAATTATAATTTTGGTTTGAGGCTATTGCCGGGTAGACCAATCACATTGAAATTACAAGCGGTGATTCATCTTTGGTATGAGACGTTATTGAAATATAGTGATTTAAAAATAATGATGAGTAAAAATAATGGAGTGTCAATAGTAAACAGTCTGTACATTTAAAAATTAAAATTTTAAATGGCCTTTCAAGAAAAAAAAAATTAATTGAAATTTTTTTTTTTTCATTAAAGAATGTATTTTAACAAATGATTTGTCAATATTTTTATGCCATAATATTATTTAAATAAATAATGTATTATAATCATTAATTTTTTTCTAAACTATTGAAAAACAAAAATTATTGGCGCAAATTAATAAAAATTTCATTGTTAGAAATTATTAAAAGTTTAATAGAAACCAAATTTCATTAAAAAAAGGTTTTGAAAATTTGCAAAAATTTGTATGTTAATCAAATAAACACGTTCTTATCGGTACTTAGATAAAAGATATGGGATTTAATTTTCATTTCTTTTCTTTTTTTTTTTTTTTACTTTGATTCTAAATATATATATATATATATATATTCACTATGTGAGAGCTTGAAATGTATGTGCTCACAATCTTTGTAAAATCGATCCTTATAGGCAAGCAAGGTAATTTTATTTTAAAAATGACTAGCACATCAGTTAAATAAATCAAGATATTACTTAGTGGTTATTACATTTTTTAACTTGTTTTTAATTAAGCTATTTTGTCTTTTTTACATTGTTAGATGAATAATTTTTCTTTATCAATTTAATATACCATGTTTTAATACATATTGCTGTAGAATGAAGAAAACTTTGTGGATTATTATAAAATTCTTAAATTAAGGAAATACAATGCTTCGTAATTTTAGACTTACAGCTGTAAAGTAAGCAGATAATGAAAGTGTAGTATAATTGTAATGAAAATTTTGATTATATTAATCAATAAGATTATTGTATAAATGTTTATTTTAATTTGTAATGCTAATATGCAATTTTATTTTTTGAAAATTTTTTTAAGCTGTTACTTGGATAGCGTATTGAGTTTTTAAACGCAGATGAGTTCCAAAACCAAACCAATGCCAGAAATAGGTACAATAAATTTGTTTGGCAAGAAATTCTTCTTTTCACATTATGATTACAAAAGTACTTCCCTTTTGAAATAATGACCATTATTGCACATGGGTGTTATATTAATTTAAAATAATGGATACAATATCATCAACATTAATTTTTTTTTTCTGTCAAGTATTGTGTAACTAAATATTTATTTATATTTAAAAAAAAGAGGTGCTCTTTTGTTAGGTGGTTTGTAAATATCTGTGCACACTTGCCATAAATTTAAATCTTTTACTTCTAATTACACTAAATATCATATTATGGTTGATGCAAAGTAATTTATCACTATTGAAGTATTAAAAAAAAAAAGTGAAATTAAATGAATTCAACTTTTGCAGGAGTGAATTGGTTTTGTTTTTGTTGCTCAATGGTCATTTTGTGCATACATTAGGCTAATTAGATGGACCTACAATTTAACATGGATTCCAAACCACCAACAAACATCCATGCCACTGCCAGGATTTAAACCTGGAGCTTGTGGTACCAACGGCCACTTGCCATCATGCCACTGCAGAAGAAGAAAAGAAAGTAAAAACTAAGTACTTTATCAGCCAAAGCAAAATGCTATGTAGCACAGTTTATGCATGAATCACTAGATTCATTCAACGAGTATGTTTATGATATATTTCTCTTGATAAAGATCAAAATATTTCATTTTATGAATAAAGATAAAAATTTTTCAATTGTAATTCATTTTACAAGTAAGTGAAAGAAAGTTGACGAATGCAAATAGTAGTGTCAAAATATAAATTTAATTTTTAAAAGTTCAATTGAAATAAGTGCTTATTATTTCTGCTTTTCTAACTAGAATTATTTCTTTTTACTTTTAGTTGATTTGTTGATATTTTCCAGTAAAAGAAATCAAATGATAGTGACGAAGATGTAAACTACATAAAGAACCACAAAGAAGGTTATCCAATTCTATATTTTTCATCATTATAGATTCTGATTGGGAAGAAAAGTAAGTTGCATTCTAATTTGGCTTTTTTACATATGAATCATTAAAAAATTTATACTATTTGTATTTTTTGAAGTCATCTTTCTATCAAGCAAGTAACATTTATTTTTAAAAATTCTAATATATTTTATATATAATAAATAAAATGTAACCACTAAATTTAATTTTTTAATGCATATTTTTCATACATGTATTTAACATTGATAGGAAATATATTAATGTAAATTTCATGAACTAAATATTTTAAGATATTTTGATAAATTCTAAAAATATATTAAAAAATGAGAAAAATTGATTACATTAAAAACTTAAATGAATTTATGGATATATTTTATACTGGTTTTCAAAAATTATGAGGGAAAACAAGAGAAAAATTGTAATTGTAAAATTTCTAGACATTGGAATTTAATGAAATTTAGCAAAAACATTAATCAAATTATTCTTCATAAATTAAGCACAAAAGGAAACTAATAGCCTTATTTCTTTATCTTAAAAATACACATAATGGAAGTAACAATAAACTGAGTATTCGAGTTCTATGTGTGACCAGCATCAGTGGGGAGTCTAAATATACAAGCAAGTAGCGACTTTCCATGCTCAAAGTGTTGTCTATTAACTCAGCAGAAATGCCCTTTGCAGTATTAAGGTAGTTTGAACACTCCAACAGGTTGAAAGTGGCCAATTAAGTGCAATAATATATATCCCTAGAGAATCTGTAACATGTCCTGATCAAGACATACTGGCTAATTCACATGTATAATAGATTCCTCATAATATAAATCAGCAACAACCCAAATCTGTATGGTCTTGCATTGTCATTTTGTAGAATGAAGGAATCACTAATTAACAATAATTGGTTCAAGAATATCATCTTTGTTATTAAACAATATTGTATCTTTATGAGGCAATATGGATCAGTGTATATTCAAAGTGATTCCTTTCATGTATGAATCCATTAAATCTGTCTCTTTCATTGATATGACTGAAATAATTAAGAAATTCCTGCAATATTAAAATTCTTTGAGCCACTTTGCAAGCAAAATCTAGATTCTACTTGTAAATCTAGAGTACAGACATCCATTGATTTCACTTGACAATTTCAATTTATGTGTATAAAAATTTATCATTTCACTTCAGTAGCATGGTGTGAGGGGTTACACATAGTGCTGGATATTTTTAATAAAATCCTCTATCGTGAAGCCTTCTACAGACAGTTGATCGGGATAGCAGCCTTTTCAATGGGGGCTATAAGAGCAGATCCGAGGTGGGTTAAAGCAGTTCTGTGCCATGTTGCTTTTACTATAAATAACAATCTCTGCAGCACTTGTAGCTCCAAATCGTCTAGAAATTGATTTTGTTCTTGAAATGCATAATACATAAAAAGCTTGGTACTTACATATTAATGCCACCGCAGCAGAAGTTGCACTAATGCGCCTATAAAGAGCTGCCAATGTGCCAAAATAGAGACTGAATAGATAATAGATATGTTAAACTCTATATTGACCCATTTTCCACCGAAATCCGATTGACTACTTTATTTTTAAATAAAGTGTTTTGATTTTAAATAAAGTTCTTTATATATTTTATGATTTGTCACAAAAATTTTAAGTGTAGATTGGCACCATTTAAAAACCATCAAATCTGTAGCTGCGATGGCGTTAATATAAGTTTGCACACTACCTTGCTACATAGATGCCTGTTATTTGTCCAATGCCTTGCTATCATAATTCTTTTCAGGCAAATGATGTAGGATATTCATTTAAAACAAGGTTATCTAAAATTTCACTCTGCAGTTTCTGCTTGAAAAAATAGATGTTTTTAAATCTGTTATGTCTAATGATATTATATGTCAGCAGCTCCATTAATTTGCTTATTGTAATCTAATGCAACATTACTTTTTATATAAGCTACATCATTTTTTGGGAATATAACTAAGTTTTATTATTTTTCTTTCATTTTTGGAAACCCACATAGTTGAAAACATTTTTATTATAACCTGTTATATGT
The DNA here is from genome assembly GCA_021605095.1 of Caerostris extrusa. Lineage (NCBI taxonomy): Eukaryota > Metazoa > Arthropoda > Arachnida > Araneae > Araneidae > Caerostris > Caerostris extrusa. Next base: position 18,941 of record BPLR01011072.1, on the reverse strand, counting down.
GAGAATCCCATGATTTGTATTCCACTAACTTAGTGAAATGCAACAATAGTGCAGAAACCATTGTGATAGAGTAAATGCATGGACTGGAGCAGAGTTCTCTTTACCGATGAATTCAATATTGTTTGGAAAGTGATTCCAGAGGTGTTTCGATATAGAAAAAGAACACATGCAATAAGCTACAAACACCCATGCATCAATACAACAGTGATGAGATCATAGTATGGTCTGCATCGTTCTGAATGGCCTCTTTGATCTTCACTTTTTTACCAGTACAAATGTGAATTCTGAATTATACAGGGATGATATTCTTGATCTGCATGTCAAGTTGTTTCAGGGTGCAATCAATAATAATTTTATCCTAATGGATGATAATTCACATCCTCTTTGTGCTGCACTAGTGAATGATTATCTTGTGAGCAAGGAATCCAACAAATGGAATAACCCTCATATTGTTCAGCTTTGCATCAATAGAACACGATTCGAATTTGCATGTCAAGCCTCACACAATACTTTAGGATCTTCAAAGTGCTATTCATCTTGAATACACTTTGTTACCGTCAGCACTTTTAGGCAATCTAATCCACAATATCGAAAAATAAAATCGTTCTAAAGCTTGCATTTTGTGTAGGGTGAACCACATACCTTATTGATTTTTCTTGTGTGTCTTTAAAAAATTGTAACTGTAACATTTCAGTTCCCCATACATCGCATATTCTGTGCTTTTATTTAAACTTATTTTTTACAGAAATAGGCAGTTCTGTATTTTGGATATCTGTCATATGACAAAATAAAGATCTTGTGGAAGTTTCATATTCTTATCTGCTTATCTATACAACTTACAGCCCGAGTAAAAACTTTAAGGCCAGTAAAAATTTTTGATAAAATGTAAAATGAAATAAAAGGGATTCAAATAATATTAATTATTAAAGTTCATTGATACGAAATAAATGCTATAAACATAATTTGTAAATACATAATTATGAGAAACATGTGGTTATTTACAAAGTTAGTATTTCTGTCTGAGTAAAAACTTTAAGGCCACCTGTCATTTTTTTTAAAATAAATATAATATAATCGTGTAATTACCATTGCAACTACTAGCTTGTGACAATGCTGCAAATTTCATATTTGTCATACGTTTCTTCGAAGTATTGGTGTTCTTTGTGAAGATGGCGAAGGGTAAGAAGTTAACAGATCGTGAAAGAGGACAGATCGAAGCTTTGTCTTCAACAGGAATGAGTAGTCGTGCTATTGCGATAAAGATAGGAAGATCAAAGGTCAACAATTTTTTAAAATTGAAAGACAATTATGGTAAAAAGAATACTGGGGAAAGACTTAAAGCTTTGTCCTCGCGTGATGAAAGAAGAGTTTGCCAACTTTGCATCTACTGGAAAGTACTCAACCAGGAAACTGATTCCGACAACAGGTTTAAAAGTTTGTCAAAAAACGATTTATAACACAATTAGAAGGTCTGGAAGGTACACTTATACAGCAAAATTGACTAAGCCTCAGTTACTGCAGAGACAAAATAGAGCGTTTGAACTTTGGCCAGAAAGTCATGACCTGGGACAACCAATGGATAGAAATTATTTTTCTGGCAAAAAAAATTGAATTTGGATGGACCAGATGGCTGGAATTTCTACTGGCATGATATAAGAAATGAAAAAAAGAAATATTCTCCAAGCGCCAATTAGGTGGAGGGTCTGTCATGACTTGGGGCTGTTTTTCTTACAATGGTGTGGGCTCAATTGCATTCGTTTCAGGTAGAATGAATTCCCTAACAAATCATCTTTTGCCAAATGCTGAATGTCTTGCTGGAGAAAATTGGAAATATCAGCAAGACAATGCACCGATCCATTTGAGTAACAGCACAAAAAATTGGTTCCAAGTCAACAATGTTGAAACTGTGAAATGGCCAGCTAGATCACCTGACCTTAACCCAATCGAGAACCTTTGGGCTGACTTAGCAAGAAGAGTTTATGCAAATGCGAGACATTTTACATCAACAGAGCTGAAATCTACTACCGAAGATGAATGGTATAAACCGACCCACCTTTTGTCAAAACTGTTTCATCCATGAAAACAAGAATATTTGAAGTAATGGCTCCTACACAACCTTCTAAGAATTTGTAATTTTTTCTTATGTTATTTTCTATGTTGGCCTTAAAGTTTTTACTCAATCTCAAATATTCATCTGTGTGTTCTGTAATATTTTCTAATTAAAAAATATTTGCAAATTAATTTTTCTACTTTTTTTACTTTTATTTAAGCTAATAATTATCAATCAAATGGTATTTTAATTCCTCAGTTTAAATGTTTCCATTTTCTCAAAAAATGTCTACTGGCCTTAAAGTTTTTACTCGGACTGTATATTAGTGTTTATAGTTGTTCATTTAATTTTCTCGCCAGTGGATTTATATATTATTCACAATCTTATTTTGCTTTTATTGACTTTCATTGATGCAAATGCTTGTTCACATCTGTATATCACTCTGGAAGCAACATATATAATTAAAAAATTTGTTTTACCTCTGGGAAATGTTTACATGGTAATGAACACCAGAAATAATTTACATCGGAAGCATTTTGATCTGGGAAAAGCTTATCAAATTGTATTTTTACGAATAAACTTATTTTTAAATAAATCAATTCCATTTGTATGCTACTAAGCATCTGCATTATGTTTTGTTCACTAAAAGTGTTTGTAAAGGCGATAATGCAGGTTTTTTTTCCCCCTTTACAAAATCATATAAAAGGACTTTCAAATGTCCCTTGCAATATAATGGAGTTTTTAATACATTTGATCAAATTATTATTATTAGCACATTCACTTTGTCTTTTAAGTATGAAAACTGACTCAAATCATCATTCTCTAATTGAGAGATAAACAGTTTTAATTTCATTTCAAATGAACTGATGTTATTTGCTAAGCTAGGAAATAATTTATTCTTGTCTTGTAGTTTTAAATTTAGATCATTGAGAGGCTATAATATCAACTAAAAAGGCCGAATCGATTAACCTATTATTGTCAAATAATAGGTTTCTTTTGTATGGTAGTTCATTTTCTTGTTCTTAAAAATTAGAAACAATATTTTTCACTTTCCCAAATCTACTCAGAACTTGCTCTCTAGATAGCCAACACACATCACAATGAATGTCACCTTATTTCAAATCCAACAATTCACATTATTCTCTGAAGTCTCATCTATTTAATACTCCTGCTCTTATTTATTTGCACATTTCACCACTAGTAACACAACATGCTGAATATTCAAAGTTTTGGCACACTGTGCCTCTTGGTGATAATCCAATGATATTAAAAATTTTCAAGCAAAGTTACAGTGTCATTTACTTTACCTATCATTGATGGTGTTATGTCTATACATACACTGATGAGTTTGCTACAAGCTAATTTTTAGTTTTCTAGGCACGATTTTACTTTTTCAAATATGTCATCCTTTTGTTTTACCATGCAAGGACTACAGATTGTCAAGTTCTTTAAGATATTAAAATTATCATCGATTCTTTTATAAAAATGTTTAACTGTGCTCGTTGATTCATCCAAAGCTATAGTAAAAGAACGAAGAATGGACAAGGTCTTCAAATTGCTGGGATACATCCTGAGAGAATTCCTCAATACATCTTGTAACTGTGTGTCTCGATATAGCAATTTCTCTGCTTTCCTTTGAATACGCTTATTATCAAGATGGCATGCAAATATTTGGCAACAAGGCTTAACAGATTCTTCTCTGTCAGAAAAAGATTTTTTTTCCGAATACTAAAGTAATTTCGTATGAGACTTCTGTTGTTGCTGAGATTTCACAATTTACTTTAACAAATATATTTTTGTCCATATGATTTCTTCCGTTGTCTTAATCATATATATTGTTTTTGTATCTCAAACTCAAGAACAAACTTCATTTTTTTTCCCTTCTATACAAGTCTGAATTATAGAATCTATTAAGACCATGTCTTCTATTATATGAAAAAGTACTTTCATAAATAATGTAAAATAAACTATTTTATATGTATTATAATAAAAAATTTACTTTAGATTTGAAAATATAAGATGTATGTAAACTGCAACTGTGGCAGTAACATTACAATTCTTGTTTTGAGAGTTGATCAAATGAAATTTGTTCATTATATGATTGATTAACAAATGAATAGTTTATATCAATGTACTTTTGTTTGTTTTGCATTAGAATGATTTGTTTTTGACTGTAAGAATTTCATGATCATTTGTAGTATTTAATTGAATTTGAACAACAGATAACATAACATGAAATGATTACAAGTAAAAAAAAACTCTCATAAAAAAAAAAAAAAAATTATGATTACAAAATTATACAATTTTGGTTTATCCTATGCTGAAATTAAAAAAAAAAATTATACTTTTATAAGAAATAAAAATATTTAAAAACAGTGTAGACAAAAGTGCCTAAATCTATAAAAAAATATGACTTTAAAAATACAGGTTTAAAAGGATTTTTGTATCCCAGCTTGTTGAAGACTTGGACTTATTACCAGCATGCTCAAAATTTATTGAAAACTTCAAACATTACATTAAAATATAGCATTCACAAAATTACTACATCAAAATATAATAAATGAATAATATAAAGTAAATCGTTCGACGACTTGGACTTATTACCAGCATACTCAAACTTTATTGAAAATAAACATTACATTAAAATATAGCATTCACAAAATTCAAAAATATAACAAATGAATAATATAAAGTAAATTAATTTTCTTCAAATAAAAGAAATAAAGCTGTTGGATTCAGTGAAAGAAATTGAAAAAGAAAATTTTATTATCTATATATACATATGAAAGTAATTCATTTACATCTTTCACATTGATAGTCTTTCAATTTTGCATCAGTTTTCAAACTAGCGAGATAAACTTCCAAAATATCATAAGACAACATCTAAACTTTTCCTTCCATTCTATTTTCTATACTGCTTGGTCTATTTTTGTTAATTTTAATGCATCATATTCTTTAAAAAGGAAGCACAAAAATAACTTTTTATACTGTTTGTATTTAAATTATACTTTTTTTAAATCCAGTATTTGAGCTTTGAAATATTAAGGTGCTGGCATATTAATTACAATCAGAAATTAATGATTGTCTTTGTCATTGATTGTAGCATGAAATAAAGTATTCTTTTTGCTTTTAAAGGGAAATACCCTTTATTTATGAATCAAGAGGTTGTCACATAGGCAGAGCCAGACTAAATAAGGGGGAAAGTGGAATGTCAGTTACTGCCACTTTTAGAATGTTTTTGTATTCAGCTCTGAGAACTAAGACCCTTTTCATCTACAGGCCCCAACACTTTTGAAAATTTCAAATATTAAAATAAAATATAGTATAATTTTACAAAAAATGAATTCAGTGAATAAGGATAATCAATAATATGAAATAAATAATTAAGTTTCACTTCAGAGACAAATAAGAATTTTCTTCTTTCTTCATAGGACCTAGATAAAGAAGTAAAACTGTTAGATTCATTGAAATAAACTAAAATTTGAATATTTTAGCATTAAAATGAATGATATAGACAGAGAGATCATCATGGCATTGCGGGTAAATTTTATCATTCAGGTTTTGCACATGGAAATATTTCCACTTCAAAGTTATTTTTAACTATGTAAAATGCTGTAATTTTTAAAAGAAAAAAATCTTCCAAAAAATTAAATGAAAATTACTGGCCATGTTGTGAGATTATATTGGTGGCATCTTTTCGCATTGATAGTATTTATCAGCTTGCAAACAGGCAAGATAGCTTCTAAAATACCTTAAGGCAACAGCTAAGCTTTTTCTTCCATTCTTTTTCTACAGTGCTTGTTTGTTTTTATTAATTTTAATATTTCATATCTAAAAAGCAAAAATCATATTTTTAAATTTTTATACAGTATTTAAATTGAATTTTTGTTTTTATTAAGTATTTTAACATTGAATTATTAAGGTACATTAATTGCTAGTCCAAAATTGTTAACAGTTCTGGCATAAAATAAAAAAGCATTCTTTTGGTTTTAGTAGGGCAATTACTATCATAAAGCCGTTATATTTATAAATCAGTTTGTTGTCACATAGATAGTCAGACGTAACAAAGGGAAAGGTGGAATGTTTGTTACTGCTACATTTAAAATATTTTTGTATCCAGGTTGGGAACTAGGATTCCTTGCACTGGCAGGCGAAGCTTTATTGAAAATTTCAAACATTCCAATATCATTACATTACATTAAATTAATGCATCAAAAAGTATAATTAAATAATAAATATAAAGTTCTGGTTCAATTCAGAGACAGATAATGGTTTTCTTCAGAGAACATAGTTAAAAATAGAACTGTTATATTCATCGAAAGAAATTTAAATTTGAATATTTATGCTTTAAAATGATAGACAGGTCATTATTCTATTGTAAATAAATTTTCTCATCTGAAGTTTTATATTGTGAATTATTTTCTACCTCAGAGTTACTTGTGCTAGGGAATATTCTGTAATTTTTGAGGTGAAAAAATCCCCAAGAAGAATTACTTAAAAGAAAACTTCCTATCTGTATACATGAAATTAAATTAATGCATTCTTTGCATTGATAGTATTCGTTAGTTTTAAATCATCTTTCAAACAGTCAAGATAAATTTCCAAAATATCTGGATACAACAGCTAATCCTTTTCTTTTCTATCAATCTGTTTTTTAGTCATTTTATTATTACATTTTCTTTAAAAAAAAAAAAAAAAGTGGGTTTTATTTATCATTTTTCCCCTTTTAATAAGGCTTTTGCTTATATATTACTGGTCCAAATTTGGCAATCCATTTTGTTGGCAATTCCTTCTTATAACAAAGTGTTTCTTTTTTTTTTACTTTTCGAAGGGGAATCATAGGAAGCTATATTATCTAGGAATGAGAAGTTTGTCACACTCATAGAGTCTGATAAAAACAAAGGGAGAGATGGAATGTAATTGATTTAATGAAGAAAGCAATCAATGATTTTTTACTTTAATCAGCTCAACTTTGACCTTTTTGGCTCTCAGCATTGACAAGTTTGCAATTTTTTAAGTTTTGAATATCTATTTTAATTAGTCTTTGAATTTTTGAAGAATTTAAGCAAACTTTTACATACATTTCCAATATATATATATATATTTTTAATGCTGCTCCCAACAAAATAAAAATAATGTGAGTATTTAAAGCTAAATTGTGACAAGTTTCTTTCCAACATTTTTTTTTATCATCTAGGGTGCTAGGTATTGATCTTGATATTTCTGATTTATTTAAAAATGTGGGATAAGAATTTTCTCTTTTTGAGACTGTAAAAAGAGTCATTAAAGAGATAAAGTTTAATAAACTTAATTTGTATATTAAAGTAATAGTTTTATAATTTTTGTAATATGAATTTTTGATTTCAACTGTAAGTAATTTCTGTTCTTTCATTGGGATGACATAATGTTTTTAGAGAAAATCCATATAGTAATTTTAATTAAACTGATCTTCAACTGTGGGAAATTTTTCCATTAAAATGAAAGTAGCATTAGCTTTTTAATTATTCTAGATAAAAGTAAAAGTTTGGAATATGTATTTTTTTTTGTTTTAGTAAAATCTACAAATAATGAGTTATTGAATATAGTTTGTTTCCTGTAATTTTTTTTAAATTTTTATCAGATAAGTGTAAAGATTTTTTTATCTGTTATGATCAAATGAGCATTGTTTAAATTCATCTTAGTAAGTAATTTGGGAGGTTTTTACTGTTGTATAATAATCAGTTTCTCAGTTCATTTTACATTCATTTAAATACTTATTTGCATTCAATTGTAAAGTGATTTTCAAGAGAATCGAATTGATAATTGTATTTAAAAGTTTTCATGATACATGGTATTGTTTATGGTGTTAATATTTTATATTTTGGAAGCTTAATTGAAAATTTATTGTTTTATATTATATGAATTTATCTTAGATGATAAAATTAAAATATACCTTCATTTTGAATTTCATTATTGAAAATTTATTACAATTTTAAAAATTTTTACAACAATTTACAAAATTTTTTCAATATATTGAATGATTTTATAAAATTTATATCGATAAGTAGTTTAAAAGAATCTAACAATTTATTGTTTGATTTTTTTATCATTAATTGTAATCAGAAATTTCAGAAAATAACTGTACTGTATCTCACTTTTGTAATTTGATAAATCAGATTAATTTTCATTAACCTTTTTAGTATTTCATTAGCTAGGTTTTTATTTGCTCATTATATTCCTATTTGTATCATTTTTTTCCCCTACATTTTTTTGAAATTTTTTTTACAAAAGTATAATAATGAATTCAGATTTAAAAAAATTATGAGAGATATTCTGTACATTTATTTAAATAACTATAAAGTTGTTTATATTTTACTTTTTTCCTTCAAGATACATTATTAAATTCCTATACATTTGAATCACTTATATTAATGCATATCTGTGGTAAAAATCCATCAAGAGATGGGAACATAAAAAGTCTTCAATAAACTAATTAATTGCAACATTAGAAATAATAACCTATTAATTTTGGTATTTTCCACAAAAATTTCAATTTTTTTTATTTCAAATTAATTTTTTAAAATGTTTAAAAGCATTAATTAAAATTTATTTGTGTTAATTTTTCTTATAGTTAACATCTTTATTACTATTATCTTTTTTAATAAAATTCATATAATTTTATATTTCTATAATTTTTTTATAATAGAAAAAATTATTATCAAAATATTATTAAGTTATAAAACTAATGTTTCTGAGATTGCAGTGTGCAATATTCATAATAGAATTTGCTTAGTCATATTACAAATGTTGGCAATTTTCATATAACATTTAAAATTAAAGATATTAATTTTTACTAGTTTTGTAGTGTTTAAATTTATCGTAACTGTACTAATGTAAAAATAAATTGATATTTTTTAATTACATTGGATTTTTTTTTTTGTATACATATTTTTTTAGTTTTGATTTAGAATTGTTGTATGGTTAAAATTATATTTATTTATGTATAATATTATGTGTTACTAGATGAGTTCTGCTTTTGGGAGAAATTAAATATTTGTTTTCTCTCATTTGTAGGAAGCTTTTCTGGTAATTCATTCTTATGTACTTGAAAATGGAAACTACAGAGTTTAAGTTAAAAGCAGTCATGAAATTCCATAGTTGAAACTGAAATTCAATAGTCATTTTTTAAAATAATATCAATGTGTTTTTATGTTTGTAGGGAAGTTTTATGGAATGCATATAAGTTTGATGATAAACAATGTTAAATTTAAAAATATTTTTATTGCATTATTTTGTTACACACTTACGATGTTGTTTCTCTGTTAATATTAATGTGGGATTTTTGTATAATATATCCATTGTAACATTGTAGGGAAATATAATTTGATGTTAAAATTTTGGACATAAATTGGAAAAATTGAAACATTAACAGCAACAACATTACAATTGTGATGTCATTTAACTATAAAATATTAGTATACAGCCATATCAAAATTAAACTACAATTCAGGGTCGGAGTTCAATGCATAGCGTTATATTACTCACAACACTGTGAAATTTAGCAAACATTTCAGATTATGCATTCAATATTCAGTAAATGAAAAAATTGTCAATAGACAGCACTTTGATGAATATCATATTCTATATGCTTTACACAACTCTTTCAATTATTTTTAATAAAAAAAAATCATTAGTCACTTAATTGTGAAACTCAATAAATGCATTCTGAAGTTTATATTATTTCTGCTATAATGATGAATAATTCAATCTTTCAAGTGTGACAAAGTCTAAAGTTGTTCTAGGTACATGTGATTCTTTTGGAATCTCCATGGCTAATTGTTGCATGAAGTGGGGTCAAGTGAGTGACAAAACCAAATTGAAAATCTTATTATCCATGAATCGTTACAAGTTTGTCTTAAATTCATTTGAAGCTAGAATGAATATGGGGAAAGTATACCATCTTATGTATTGGGTTGCTCCTTATGAAATTCAGCTGACGTTCTATAAATATATAAAACCCCAGTATTAAGTTAAATAAGAGTTTTATATATCATTTTATTGCTTGTTCTGTGCTAACTTGAATATTCTTCTCCCAAGGAATACAAAACACTAATGCTGAATTTGGGAATGATACAGCTAATGTATTCACACTGTGAGTGTGTTGTTAGATTTAATACATGCCATTCACAGTGGAGAGATATAGGAAATAAATGAATTGAATTTTCAAGGTGAGATATAGTTTTTCATAATTTCATGTGGACCTTTTCCCTTGCATGTGGATCCTTTTCCATATTTTGTGCATGTTAAGTGAACAAAAAATGAAAAATTTGGCAACTAGAAGTTTAATATAATATTTTTAAAACAGAATTGAATTTATAACTAAATGCTAAAAATATGATATTTATTTCAATAATTGTTGAAAAGATTTCTGCATATTCAACTGTGAAGAGTGTTATTAAATCATAAAGTACTCCATAAAAATCAATGAAAAAAGAAATTCTTCCTTACATTTATGAAAATTCAACATAAGCGTGGCATAACAATTGTAAAATGCAACAGCTCTTCATGATGATGCAACAGCTCCATGGTGGGCCAAGGCCATCTGCCTATGTGCAGATTTCGAAAATGAGATGCTTTCTTTTTACAGAGTAGGGTTGTCAGCCCTTTGCCCCTAATAAAATCAAAATATTGATTCCACAACATTTAGATTCAAAGTACTATCAGCAGTTAATCAATTGGAAAATCATGTAAGATATCCAATCAGTGTCATCTTTCTTCAAATGTCGTATTCCTTGATATATTTTTCCCAGAATCTGGATTTTCAATAGAATCTGGTTTATGGATTAATGCATATATTAAATGCTTATTAGTTCTCTCTCATTTGATGTTAATTTTATCTCAAAGGACTATAACATTGATTCCTCTAATTCTAGCAGTCAGGACTCTCCATTAGAGACTATCAGGGCCAGGGTTACCTATTTTATTGAACATTAATTTGAATGACATATTCAGTTAAAGAAAAGTTAAATTAAGCTTATATGAAGACAACACACATTATTCAAGTTTAAAATATTGATATGAACAATAAATCTCAACATGAAAAATACTAAAAAGCAAAAGAAAGTAAATTAATCAATAGTTTAAAAATTAAAAACTCAGAAAATTTCAAAATTTTTCTAGACAGTATACTGATTCATTTTATTCTTTATCACAAGAGATACTATTAGAATAACCGATGACTCCCACATAATTATCAGTATTTTTGAGGTCAAGAACTTTGAAATATGTATCTATTTTCTATAGATGCATATTTAAAAATAGCTAAAGTAAAAAATTAAAAAGTGGCTAAATAGTTGCCACTTATAGTTTCATCTGTAATAAATGAAGTAAATTCATTTCATTATTTAATTATTAAACTTAGGATTTAAATATAGATAAGTTTCAAAAATGAATTATTTTTTATAAGCATCTCACATTCTAAAATAACTATATAATCATCAATGCAAACTTTTCTATATTTTATCCTTTAAATATAAATGTAACATTACAACTAGGAATGGTAATATATGCATGAATGTTTCAGAGATTTGTAATAGTTTAAGCTTTTAATTTTTACATTCTTTGAAATTATATGAGACAAAAACTTATTCACATTTCACATGAGAATTTATAATATCAATTCAAATTATTCATATACATATTTAAAGCAATCACATATTTAAAACATATTTATGATCAGTAATTGTTTCATTATTTTTCCCCCTTTTAATAGAGAAACTTAATGAAATAAACTTCCAAATGTCTTTAAAATTGTTGTTTTTGAATAATTTTTTTAGTATTCAATTTAATTGATAAAATACAATTTTATTGTACGAGAAAATTTTCTTTTCAATCAAAACAACTTGTTTAGAAAAATCACTAATATAAATTTATTTATTTAAACTAAATGTGTTGTGAAATGTTTAAAATTTCATATCAATTTGTTTCATTTTGATATTTTTATAGATTTTTAATAATTATTCTATTAATATAATAAAAAGTGGAACAAAAACTTGTGAAATCTATTCTTTTTAGCAAGGATTTTGTTTGAAGAATTTACTCAAAGATGGCGCCACCAATTGCAGCATTAGATTGGATAACAATTCATATTTATTTTATGACCAATCGTTAAAGACGATAACTCTAATTTGGTGCTAGCCCTTTTATTGATTATTTTGGTTAATCACAGATTGTTCATCAGATTGAGTGTACATTCACTTCATTAGATTGAATTTACGTTAATTTGGTAATAACCCTTTCAATTTAAGGAAATATGATTTATAACGAACTGAATTAGAACAAGATTAACTATTATCATTAATTATTATGGAAGCTAATGATAATTTAATAATTTTCCTATTGTTTTATTTTTTTTCTTAGCTTTTTTAAATAGCAATGGTAACTAAGTTTTATACCAGGATTTAAAGGCTAGAGCCAGGGCCGATTTAGATTAAAAGAGGCCCTAGGCTATTCCACTTATGAGGCCCTTTCGCGTCCCATAATTAAGTTTGTAAATTACATGAGAGATAATAAAATACATCATTACTGTGATATATATCAATATGTTAAATGAAACATGTTGTGATTGGAACTAATCTTTATAAAAAATGTGTCACGGTTAATAAATAAAAAAAAAAATTCGAGAACACTTATTTGGACATTTATTCCATATATAGTACTTGTAACAATAACTAAGCAAACATAATACACAATAAATTCAAATAATAAAAATAAAAATCTCTGACTACGAAAATAAAATATGCAATACATTGGAGATTAAAGCAAATTCAATGCAGATAAATTTATTTCATAATTTCTCCTTATTTTCGATTCATTCTAATTTTTCTAACAATTTGAATGTAGGCCCTCTTGATCTTGAGGCCCTAGGCTGAAGCCTAGTTAGCCTATAGGAAAATCCGGCCCTAGCCAGAGCGATTTGATAAATAGCGTGTTTGGTTTCAGAAATGAGAAAACCGCAGAAGAAAAGCTAAACCATGAATTTGGTGGTTATGAGATACTTAATAAATCATAAATTTGTTGGCAGGAAAGTCTTTCTCCTTCTTTTTGGCTTAAGGTGTAAGAAAACAGCTAAACAGATCTAGTGTATTTTAAATGATTTACATATTATTAACTAATTCAATTCACATCACGAATGAATTTAAACTAAGGTAATTGTGAAATATTATGTTTTAACTATAATATTCTTTTCGAATATCAATGGTTTGGATAGTATGTAAGTAAACCAAACTAGCACGTGTACAAGAAAATTGAAAAATCTTGTATTTGCAATAATAACATTTATGTGCTTATGATAAATGTTCATCAACAGCATATAAATATTTTTATTAATATAATGAGCTAATGAGGCAATTGGGATAAATTAATAATTATAATGATAAATCAATACATAAAAAAAGTGCTATATATATAAATTAGAATCTGCGAGTAATTGTTAGTAGATTAATTCATTAAACTAAATTAGTATCTTCTATTGCGATCGTTTTCTGATTTTTCATACTCGTATAAATAGTATTTTTTACAAGATTATTATAATTTTTTTGCTCTGCATTTTAATTGGAATCGCATTGATTCAATTCACCTCAAACGACTAGTGTAAATTGTTTTCTTATATTCCTGATATATCTACTTTAATACTATTTTTTGATATGCGAAGTATTTCAGCATCAAGTTTACAAACTTCAAGATTTAGTTTGGTTTGTCGCTCTACGGTTATTTTGTGCATACTTTAGGCTAAATAGGCCGGGACTTACAGCTTAACGTGGATTCCGAACCACTCACAAACATCCATGCCATTTACTGGATTCGAACCTGAAATCTATGTTACCAAAGGCCAGAGCGCTAGCCAATTGGTCATCAGGCAGCTACGAACTTCTAGGAGAGATAGGATTCATCTAGACGAGATATCACATAGCAATGCTGAGTTGGAAATGCTTTCCCGGCATGATAGAGGGCGTTGCATAGGCGAGGGAGTTCCGAGCGTTCTCATGGAGTTACTTCATTTTGCAAATTGACACAATGTAGTAGAATGGCTCATAGTAATAACAGGGAACTAACAGATATGCATTTAGCTTACAGGTCTACGGAATGCAATGGGCGAGCAACGCAACGCTTGCACATGGAATGACATTAGTTAAGGCATACTCCCAGCTGTACTGTATCAGCTGTTATTCGAAAGGCGTTCTTTCTAGAGAGCCATCATGAATCGTGAACGAACAGTACAAATTCCAGACATCAAAGAGATTGCAGTAGATCTAGTAAAGGTTTGGTTTGGTTTGTCTCTCTACGGTCATCTTGTGCACTCGGAAGCTAAATAGACCTACATTTTAACGTGGATTCCGAGCCACAAACGAACATCCATGCCACCGCCTGGATTCGAAACCTGTGGTATCAAAGGACAGAGCTCTAGTCATTTGGCCACCAGGCTTCAGATCTAGTATAGGTTTTGTTTGCCACTCTACAGTCATTCCGTGCATACTTTGGACTAATTAGACAGGAACCTATAGTTTAACGTGGATTCCGAACCACTCACAAACATCCATGTCACCACCTGGATTCGAATCTGGAGCCTGTGGAACTAAATACCAGAGCGCTAGCCAACTGACCATCAAGCCGTGATCTAATATGGGAGGTTCAAAGTTGAAGTACGCGAGATATAGATCAAAATATTGGAATGTCCTGCTGCAGTGTCGGGAAGATTCTATGTGAAAAGGTCATGCAATCGTAATTCACTTTTGTTATTGTTCATCAGGTTAATTTTGTTGGCATGCATTAGTTAATCAACCGCATATTACTGACAAATTTTCATTCCTTAAATTTTTAATTTAGACTACCACGTCAAGAAAGCACTTTCGATCTTTCATTGTTATGTGATTACGAATCTTCCATGTGAATCCTACTTCTCATAGAAGTTTATAAACCTGATGCTGAAATAATCTAAGGTCAATAACTTTCCATTTATTACTTGCATATTAATGATAAATTTATAGATTATATCATCATTTTTAGTGGCGCAACAGCCCCATCGTGGACTAAAACCGCCTGCCTACTGGCAGATTTAGAGACAGGAGATGTTTTTATTTTTACGGATGGGGACGTCAGCTCTACACCTAATGTTCTACAGTCATATCAGATTAGGACCTACGGTTTAAAGTGGATTCTGAACCACTACTAACATCCATGGCACCGCCAGAATTCGAACCCTGTGACACCAGAGCGCTAGTCACTCGTCCATCAGGCTCCTAAAATTGTTATAAGGATACTGCTTGATTTGTCGCTCTACGATCATTTTTGCACACTTTAGGTTAATTAGATCGGGACCTACAATTTGACGTGGATTCCTAACTACTCCCAAACATCCATGCTACCACCTGGATTCGAACCTGAAGTCTGTAGGTACCAATGGCCAGAGCGCTAGCCAGTTGGCGATCAGGCAGTGCAGATTAAACCTGGATTGAAAAATCTGAAACACACAAAAAGGTTTAAAAAATCTGTACCGCTTTCTTAAATTGTGATATGTCACCTTAATTGGTAAGATATTATCTTTAGATAGGAAAAACCATGCATGTCAAGGCTAATTTAAAAACCAAACACATAACAGCGATTCTTGTCATAATTCTACGAATAACCACCAATTAATGCTTGAGTTTCAATATCTTACGTAAATAGAGATCAGGTAAAAGACCTTGGTGTTTTTTTTAATGCAGCTGGCAAACACAGTAAAAGATCTTGTAAATTTTGGCTTTTTATGTAAATGGGCTTTTCATGTAAAAAGGCATTTCAGAAAGTGAATTTTATCGATAAGCAGATAAAAAAAACAATTCACACCTGGAGGTAACGTGTCTGAAAATAAATTATACTGAAGCAGTCCTTTCAAGTGGGTTTTCCCTCTCTATTGCATTAAGTTTTAGATAAGAACATATTTCCCCCCTTAGATTTTACTTATCATTCAATTGAAGTACCTCAAGGATTGGTCTCTTCTGTTTTTTATTTGGGGCTTGATATATTAAAGTATTATTAATTTATTGCAATATGTTTTAATTTTAAACACCAAATGCCTCCGTCTTTTTATTAGATATTTTTATGCATGGCTTGTTTACATATACGTTTGAAGAAAATTTCATTCATGGGAAAAAAAAATTCAATTAAAAAATTCGTTGATACTTGGGTAATAGGTTTTAGATTAGCTAGCTGAAACATTGTAGATAATGATCTAAATTTGAGAATTATATTATATGTCTGAAGAATTACGTCGTCGTCGAGACATTTGATCGAGCCAAGTGGTGAACAGGAAATTGTCATAAATTCACTCTAACAAGAAAGATGAGATGATGATGGAGAATGTGAGTTTTTCTGTAATTCACGGACTGTGGAATGCAATTTGAAAACAGAATCATCTTCTTGCTGATGGATATTCGAGAATGATCTCAAGACTACAAGTTCTGCAGAGGATCGCTATTTCGTGGCGATGTTTAATCACCAATCCACTCAGATCTTCTCTCTAGATAGCAACATTGGTAGAACTTTTTGTATAACGTTTTTTTATCGTCCGGTATTTTTTTCTCCATAGCGCGTATGCATGTAGGAAATTGCGCATGCGTATCTGTAATAATGTTTCCCTATGAATGCGGAAGATTAAATGGGTATACCTCTTATAAAAACTTTCTATATCTGGATCAACTGTACAAAATGCTTCACGAAGGGACTTACATTGACCTCCAAAATAGGAGACTTGAAAACGTTCATGTATCAATTCGTATGCAAGTCGATGGAGGTCTTTATTTTTCATTGGTGAGTCCAGATTTTGTTTGCAAAGTGACTTAAAAGATTGTTGATCTAGTGTGAGGTGAAAACCTGCTTGTGTCCCAATTTGTGAGAGAGACAGATTTGGGTTGTTTATCACTACGATCCTTTTTTTGCACATTTTAGGCAACTAGACCAGGACTTACATTTTAACGTGGCTTCCTAACCACTAACAAACATCCATGCCAACGCCATGATTTGAACCTGAAAGCCTGTGGTACCAAAGGCCAGAGTTCTAGCCACAATCCATCAGGCCACAATAGACAGATTTGGTGGAGCCAGTATAAATGTGTGCGAAAAATAGGCAAATCAGATGTGCTAATCTTAATAGGCACCGTTTCTACTTATCTATAAAGAAATAATGTTGCTACATGTTCGGGATGTTCTAGAACAATGATGTAAACGATGCTTGAAACTGAGCCCTCTTGCACACTAGTTTTGGTACCACATTCAAGTTCTTGGTGGTGGTGGTCAATCTTGGCGGTGGCATGAATGTTTGTTAGTGGTTAAAAATCCACGTTAAAATGTAAGTCTCTGTCTAGTTAGCCTAAAGTGTGCAAGAAAATGACCGTAGAGCGACAAACCAAACCTGAACGCGAGTTGTGAACCATTTTAATTTAATTTTTTTAAATTTTCCAATTTTAAATTTTCTTTCCAGAGTTTTCCTCCATTTATTTTTATCTTAAACATTTTGAAGTGATGTAATTGACCCTTATCGTATTAATGACTGAATGGAAGTTTAGTGCCATTTATTGCTGCAATGGTACTTAACTACAAAAGGAAACTTACGTTGTCCTAACCCGTGGGTTATGAACAAATAAAAAATTTAATAATAGTTCTTAAATGCTAATTTTTTTGCATTAAATTAAAGCTGACTTAAGTTTTACGTTTTTTTTTATTATCAAAAAATGTAATTATCAATAATTATAATACAAAAAACAAAACTTTCATAATAGTTTATTATTTATATATTTTTTTACAAAAAACAAAACTTTTTAATAATAATTTAAATATAATTTAATAATAATTTAGATATCTTGTAATTTTTTAAAAAATAATGACATATAGTATGGCGCAATAGATTAATAAATAATGACAATTTAAAATAATGACATATAGTGTCACGCATGCATGCGACCCAAGGGTCTCAGTTTGTACATCTCTGTTTTTTACCCACATTTACCATTGTAAAATAATGTCTGTTATAATGAGAACTATGAGTAGATAATTGACAAATTCTAAAAACGTTATTTATTTGAAATGGAAAACACAACACGTGTTTTGTTTAGGCAGACATATTATTGAAGGTCAGACATTGCAACTTACTCAGGCAGATGTTGTCTCTGGTTGTTTCCACGGGTTATTCGCAATGACCTTGTACTTTGCCCTGCATTACAATTATGAGAAGAAATAACTAACCCAGAATATGTATATATTTTGATGTAAATTTTAAACAACATACATTTATTTAATACTGCGGTTTCACTATAAACGTGAAGGTCATATGCAATGTAATATACACGGTGTCGTACTGTTTTTTTGTCGTTTATTTTTCTATTGGCATTTTCATTGAATACACACTTAACTGCTTATCTACAGACACGATTTAATTCATTTAATTTTGATCATTTAGTTAAAAACAACCAATTGCTGGATTCAGGTATGTGGGTTATCTGTTGATATAAATGATTTACATTTTCTTTTGAATTAATAAAATGTAATATTTGTTGATTAAAAAATTAAGGAATAAGAAAATAAATGTATAAAAATTAATTTCAAATTAATGCAGAGTTAAAAAATTGATATTTGATCGTGATTTAATATTTTCAATTTCTATCACATAATTTTACTGAAAACTAGGTAAATATGTATTTTTTAATAGTTTTACAATTTTTAATTTTAAAAATATAACTTGATAATTTTATATACATATATAATGAATTTTTCAAATAAAATGACTTCTTAAAATAATTTCTAAAACCCTAGTTTTCAATTCTGTTCTAATCAGTTCTATAATCAATGAATTTATTTTTAATGTAGGTTAATAGAAATT